>PVKE010011786.1:0-39536 GCA_004027555.1 Craseonycteris thonglongyai | reverse complement strand
GTCTCTGTCCCCGAACCGCTGCTTCCCTTTTCCTCTCCCGCTCTCCCCTTTTTTCTCTAACCTTTGGGTGTTGTTCCGTGTTGTGTGGTTCTCTTAGTTGAGGTTTCTTCTCAGGGTTTCCCCTGTGGATTCCCCTCTGTTCACAAGGCCCTTCCCAGGCAGTTATCGGCGTTCTCCTCTCATGCCGCCATCTTGGATCTCTCTCTCCAGAACAATTTTTAAGATGCACATTCTCAGACCTGACATCTTGCCAGGAATCTGCATTTTTAACAAATATTCTAGGTCATTCTAAAGCAGTTGTTCCATGAAACACCCTTCAAGAAACACTGTATTAGAACCATGAAGGCTTCAAATACTGAATGGACCAACTAGTGCTTACTGGCAATTTGAGAGCACTTTATTTTGATAAGAGAGGTATCATGGTAGGAAAAAGTAAAATTTCACAGACCAATTCACAAATCAATAAATATTATGTAAATTTATTCAGTAATATAGCCAAAATAAATATTATGTAAAGTTATTAAGTAATAATATAGCCCAAATTGACAATTAATTTTTTGAACTTGCCAACACATGCTTACATTGACAGCACCATACAAACAACTTAGTAAGGTTTTATAACCTTGATATATCAGTGTCTCACAGCTGTGTTCACATAGATGTGTGGCAGCATCTTGCTGAGTGGCATTCATGATTGTTGTTACATGTTTTTGTGTATACCCTCACAAGAATGTTGGAGCTTGAATTAGAAAAATGAACAAACATTAAATTTCTTGTTAAACTTGGCAAGAGTGGAAGTGAAATCAGGAACAAGTTAGTCCAAGTTTATGGGGATAATAGCAGTGTACAAATGGTTTAATGTTTATCTGAGGGGAGAAAAACCATCGTTGATGAAGAGAGATTAAGGAGGCCAGTAAAGAGCAGACCAAGAGCAAAGGAGAGTTAGTTTGGCAAGATCTTTTGGAGAGGCAAGACTATGTTTTGGGCCTTAACAGTGGTGATGAAATATGGCTGTACCAATATGACCCTGAAACAAAACATTCAAGTTCATAGAGGAAGTCAACCAATTTTCTACGACCAAAATATTCCATCAGTCCAAATAATGAATCAAAACAATGTTGCTAACCTTTCTTGATATTAGAGAGAATGTTCATTATAAATTTGTACCAACTGCACAGTCAACCAAATAGACTGTGGATGTGCTGAAAAGGCTGTGCAAAAAAGTTAAAAGGAAAACTACCTGAACTTTTCACCAACTCTTGGCTCTTGCATCACAACAATGCACCAGCTCACAAGACACTGTCAGGGAGTTTTTAGCCAGTAAACAAATAACTGTATTGGAATAACCTCCCTACTCACCTGATATGGCCCTCCATGACTTTTTTTTTAACTGAAAATAAAGGAGATATTGAAAGGAAGACATTTTCATGACATTCAGGACATCAAGGGTAATATGATGACATTTCTGATGGCCATTCCAGAAAAAGAATTCCAAAACTTGCTTTGGAGGGTGGACTAAGCACTGGTATCCATGCATAGCTTCCTGAGGGGAGAAACTTCAAAACTGGCCATAATTATATTCAGCAATGAGGTCTGTAGCACTTTTTCTAGGATGAGTTTGCAAATGTAATGGTCAGAACTCATAAATTCAGATGCGTAGCTTTTATAAAAACTTTTTAATTCAACTTAGGTTATCAAAATTTGAAATAAAGTAAGAGGATGACTGTATATCATTTCAACCTTATCGTTTAACAGGCTCACAAGGAATATTTAATTATGTAAGGGAAAGTATTTGCTATTTAATATTTCATTACAGCTTAGACATTGTGAGTTTACAAGCAAACTTTCCTATCCATAGGCAAGATCATCTCAAAAGCTAGAGTTGTGTTGTCCTGTAAGGCAGTAACTAGATTTACATCTCTGAGTGAATTTATTCTGATATTCTCTAATCTGACTGACTACTTATAATCTAAATTTCTCAAATTCCCTTTTGAGTCCATCTGCCATGTTACTGGTTCCTTCATTAAGCAATGGGTTAAATAAGATCATTGACATGTATTAATTTTAGGTGACTTTTATAAGTTGTGTTTTTTTAATTATTTGAGGATTGTGCTTTGGCAGTTACGGAGACTTCACTGAGATATTCAGATGCGCTCACCTGCCAAAGCCAATTAAATCACACTGGTAAAGAAGTAAAATTTCTTGCACCATTTGAACCCAAGCACGTATTTTCTGGGTTCCATGAGTGAATCTCAAGCAGCAGGAGACTCCTGCTGACTCTTCATTTCTCTCTTTAGTTTTTTGCTTCTGATTTTGTTTCATTGTTGGTTCTTGGTCACATTCAGTTCTGACTAGTTTATGCACAGCCGATACATTATTTCCCACTGGTGACAACACTGGGGAGCTGGTTTTATGTTTTCACACTGTGGTTATCTGCATCGAAATGATAGGCATGTGCCCACTCTCAGAGGAGAGATAAAAGATAATTTTTTGTCTGTTTCTTTATGTGCTCACACCAATTAAGAAAATATCTTGTATATATCAAAAAGGATACTGCTCTTAGAGACAGACACTGACAAGTTGTGTTTTTCTTTTTCCTGCAACCTGTGACTCATAGTATAAGTTTGTATCTGTGTGTCTGAAGTCAAGAAAAATCTTATTCTCTCAATGTATAAATTTGAAATATTGTCCTACTTCTGCAAGGGATCAATATTTAGATGACAAGCTTCAAATTAAAGAGTCTCTGCTTTGTATTAGTTTATAGAGATAATAAATGCTTACATAAGTGAACATTCCTAAAATTCCCTCAAAAAATAAACTAAATTTTAAATGTACCGGTAATAGGCTTTTTAAGCAAAACAAATACACTGCTACCCCAGAAGTATATTTATGTAAGAATCTAAGTTCAGATAATCAACATGAGCCACTGGATAAATAAGAATTGTTTGATAGTTTTGGTTAAGAAAACAGTGATATATATATATTTCTTGTGATTATATTGGAATTCAGTATTATATAAAAATGTTTTATTTTTTTAAAATTTAATTTTGTTTTAATGAATTTCCAAAGCTTCTTACACTGGCTTATTGATCAAATAAACTAACACTACTCTTCCATTATTTTTAAGATTGTGAGTAATGTAAAATTGTGTTAAAATAAATTATAATTCTGATAAGCTTTTTTGATGTAATTATGTCCTGTAGAGTTTCAGCCTAAACATAATTTTCTAGAACTTTTATTAACTAAAAATCTTGAACCAATGTTAGATAGAGTTAATTATTGTATAATCCTCAGATACCTCCATAATTCCTAAGTAAAGCAGAATACTGAAACTCAAGCACAGGTTTAATAAGCGTATCTTTGCTTCTTTAATATACAATAGGGTGGGTATACTTTTGAATCATGTTGTTAAATGTGCTCATTCTTGCCACTTTAAGAATGTATAAAACTGATGTGTATGACTATAGAAACTGAGTTTGGCTGATTTGTTTGTTAAAGTGCTTGTACGATAGGCAATTATCAATTACGTACCTTTCAGCAAATAGAAGTTAATCTCGTAATAGTTATTTTTAGTATGGGTAGTTGAGATTATATCAGGATCGTAAGGAGCTGAGAAATACAATTGTGTATGCAACGTAATGTAATGTTGTTCTGTTTTTCTAGGAAAATGATATTACAGTCATGCACTGCTTAATGAGGGAAATATGTTCCCAGAAATGCACTCTTAGGTGATTTTGTCATTGCACAAATATCATAGAGTGACTTACACAAATCTAGGTGGTACAGCCCATTGTACACCTAGCCTGTGTGATATGATCTAGTGTTCTTAGCCTACAAGCCTGTAGTGTATTACTATACAAAACAAGAGATTGAATCAATTGTAAGAAAAAATGATGCAATTAAGAGCCATGGCAAACACAAGATGTATGAGGCTGTTGCCAGCATACAAGGGTATACTGTTTTCACAGCAACTCTTTTTTTATAGGTAGATAGAGTACACTTTTAAATTAGCTGTAAAAAGTACAATATAATAAATACATAAACAAATAACAGGTTTATTATCATCAAATATTATGTAGTGTACATTATTATATGTACTGTACTTTTTTTAATTTTAATTTTTATTTAATTTTATTTTTGACAGAAAGAGAGAGAGATACAGACAGAGACAGAGAGAGAACTGAACTGTGGGAACTCCCCAGTTCAGCATGTGGCCAGAGCCGGGATTCGGTCCTCTGTCCTCTGGGCTTCAAAGCGAGCGCTTAACTCGCTGAGCCATCCCGGCTTTCCCTGTACTTTACTCTTTTATGTATCTGGCAACTCAATAAGTTTGTCAATACCAGCATCACCACAAACACATGAGTAATGTATTGCGTTATGACCTTATGGTGGCTATGATGTCACTAAGCAATAAGAATTTTTCAGTTTCATTACAATCTATGACCACTGTTATATAGTCAGTCCATTGTTAACCAAAATGTTTGTTATCCAGTTCATTATTGTAGTACTGTCCTAAAGGAAATTGTCAACTTGTTACAGAATATGAAAGAGCATAGTGGAGAACAAAATTTGAGTTTGTATAATAAGTTGCAGATGTTTTATTTACCTTGGTGGTTTATACCTGAATTTGAAAAAGAGTAATGAAATATGTTTAAATTGAAAAAAATTTGTTTAGTTTTGATGAGCTTATTCATAGTAAATTTGTAAAAGAGTTTGAGAACCCTTTACTGCCAAATATTATTAACACATACTAGAACTTGGATTTCTCTCTATTAAAATGACAACTGACCTTGAAATATTTAGTCTCAACAGTGGGTAGTAGACAGTCTCTTTATTTCTGTGTAATCTGTTCAAATAGGATTTCATAGTCGCCAGAATAATTTTTTGTGTTTTCTGTTGGTTTATCAATACTGTTTTAAATGGGACAGAGAACAATGGTACTGTCCTATTTCAAATGATACATATGGTCAGCTTACTGACACCTTGAATTTAGCCCAGTGAGATTAGCCTGCATGCATCCGTTTAAAATGGGGTAGTACCATTGTTTTCTGTCAATCTAATTCTAGAGCCCCACTTCAGACCTACTGAATAAGAAATTCTAGAGATGGGGTACAGCAATCTGATTTTAAAATAAGCCCTCCATGTAAAATTAGTGCCTGGTAAGACTTAAAAGCCATTGCCTTAGAGACCTGATCAAAAGACCCTAGAAATTTGTCAATGTCCCCATTGTCAATTACATACAGTGTTCCCTCGCCACGTCGCGCTTCATGGTTTGCGGCTTCAGTGCTTCGCGGGTTTTTCCAAAATATTATTCAAAAAATAAAAATGAAAAAATACAACCCTGTCGGCAGCCACATGGCGGAAAGGAGCGTTGTTTCATGTGGATGCGCGAGAGAGAAGGATCCCTGCATGTCAAACAAAGAGATGAGTTGACTCAGAGTCCCTCCCACGGGCTCTCATAAAGGCGCGGGATTGGTTTCCGGGGCGACATCGACCCATGAGAACATTCCTAGGGGCAAATCCTACTTCGCGGTTTTTCAGCTTTCGCGGAAGGTTCTGGTCCCCATTAACCGCGAAAAACGAGGGATCGCTGTATTCTTACTCTCAGAAGAAACATTGATCAAATTCTCATGAAAGATTTATGTACTTTATTGTAATAGAAAATTTTACATTTCTGTATTTTTATATTATTGGTTGCTGTAATAACTTAATCACAGCTATTAGCCTCTTCATAGAAGGTTCTGCCCTACCCTGGTGCTTGTCTGAAGACTCTACTAGAAACTACAAGCGTGAATTTATATCTTCAACAAAGGTATTCTCAGCAACTCTTGAAAAGGTCTATACCAGATATTTCAAGGAAAAAAAATCATAGATCAAGGGATACTGGGATGGCTTTGTGATTGCCCACTTTCCTTGAAATCATGAGGTCCGGGGTCCAATTCCAGGCCCAGGCCTAGGCCCATGCAAACCCCATTTACTGAACTATAGCATAACTGGTAACCACTGAAATGACTCAGCAACAAAGGTTTTTATTTCCCATTCCCTGATTTTCTTCCTTCCCTGCTTGGCCCATACCCACCCGTGTGGAATGAAGCCATGTCCCAACTAATGATGTACAACTATGGAGACCGCTGTGGCTCTCCTCTCTTCTCTCTCTCTCTCCTCTCAAACAATAAAATAAATATTTAAAAAAAAGAATCAAAATTTAAGCTTAAAGATGACATCACTTAGACAACTAATTATTCTTGAAGACAGAGACAGGATTTGCAGAACTTTTCTTTCTTTCTTTTTTTGCTGCAGAAGCAGACAATCTCTTGAAAGTGAAACAAAACTAACCATATCAGACTAAATTAAGCAATGAGAGAAACGGTTTTTGAAGATTCACACTTTTATTTGAAGTTACTTATTTTGGAATATATTTAGGATTGTTTTTAGTATTCTATTTTCTAACCAGTCTATGAGAAAACTCTTTTAAAAAAATCTCTCTCAAATAAGTAGACCAGGCTTCTGCAGATTGAAATTAAACATTGGGTAAATGATATCTGATTCAAGTGAACCCCTCCAAATTTAAATAATTTTATGCTATCTCCTTATTTTTAATAAAAATATTTATCTTCTTTCTTTACTTTCAATGAAAATATGGTTATTTGTGTTTACTTACTATTTGATGTAGGGCACCAATCCACCAATTCCTCTAAGAAAAACTGGTCTGGAACTTGTTCTATTGGTGAGAAGGTCCCAGCCTCACAGTAGTAAAAGAAGGTCATTTCTTGGTATTCAGACCCTTGTAAAATTTTAAGGATATCTACATATGAGACAGGATTTCACCTTGACTATAAGTGAAATTTCATGAAGGGAGATTTTTGGCCTTGGCTTCCTAGACTCAACATAGAAGAACAAATATTAATAATAGAAGCCTTTAAAGTCCAAGCCAAGATTTCCTTAGAAAATTTCCACATATTAATAGAAATTAATTTTCTTATCTTAGTTCACAAAACATTAATTTACCTCTCTTGTTGTATGTACATAAATAATCAGGATAGTCTTGTTTTGTTCTTATCAAGAATAAACTTTGAAAATTATTTATGGTCATGGTAGGGGTCAGGGACAGTTAAAAAGATTATTCAAATTTTAGATTTAAAGCCTAAGGAAACTACATGTTCTTTCAGTGTCATTGTTTAAGGAATATATAAATATCTAGAAGAATGTTCTCATACTTGACTTGGTTATTCAATATTTTAAATTAGAAACCAGCTATTTTGAAATTACACAATAATTTGTAGATTCCTATTGAGTAAAAAAGAAAAGTTTGGGGAAGCCAGGATGGCTCTCACTTTGCAGCCCCAGGGACTGAGGATCAAATCCCAGGCCTGTCCCACGCGGACCCATATGGTGAACTGGGGCATGCTTCCCATGTGGGAGGCCCCCGATTTGGCCCTCAGCTTGTGAGGGCATGCCTTTGATGCAGGAGGCTCCCAGCCCGATTTCCACACTGCACAGCTCCCAGTCATCTGTGTGAAAAGAAACTATGTCGACCACTGATGACTTACTACAATGGAGACTGCTCTGGGTTCTCCCCCTGTTTTTGGTCTCTCTCTGTCTCTGTCTTTCTCTTTCTCAGTCAAAAAAACAAGAAAATAAATCTTTTTAAAAAGAGAGAAAAGTTTTCTTACTTTGTAAGCCATAAATTATTTTAAAAACCTGTTCACAAAATTTTATTTCCATGTTCCTTGGACTGCATGACTACAAATCAGTACAATGGTACCTCAATATTCATCAATAATCAGTTCTAGGAGGCACTACAAGCACCAAAAATGATGAGTACAGAACAAATTTTTCCCATAAGGAATAGTATAAATAAATTTATTGGGTTCCCATACCAAAAACAATGCACATTTTGAAAGTAATATGTAAAAAGGTAAGGATGCCTGTCATTACTCTATATGAGAAATAAACCTAAAAATTAATAAATACTTAGATTATATAAAGTGAAAACTTCACTTTACCTGGAGCAAGTTATGAGGCAATCGACACCAACATATTCTAGCTTGAGCATCCAATACCAAACAAACAGGGAGTACCAGAATAAAATTTTTGAGTCAGAATGCATCAAGTATCAAATTCGGGGAAGCCGGGATGGCTCAGTGGGTTAAGCACTCACTTTGCAGCCCTGGGGACTGAGGATTGAACCCCAGCCCTGGCCCATGTGGACTCATATGCTGAACTGGGGAGTGTCCCCAGTTTGGTTCTCACTGGGATGAGACCCCGACCCAGTTCCTGCCCTGTGCAGCTTCGTGCCCACCTGTGGAATGAAACTATGTGGAAAAACCAATGATGTTCAACTATGGAGACTGTTCTGGGCCCTCCCCCTTCTCTCTGTCTCTGTATCTCTCTCTCTCTGTCAAAAAACAGTAACAATAAATCTTAAAAAAAAAAAAAAAGAGTATCAAATTCGACAAGTTTCAAAGCAGTCTTTTACCAAGGTATGACTGTACTTCCCAAATTCTCTTTTAAATCAGCCTTATCTTCTTACTGATTTCCTCATCAATGACTGAATTAAATAAAAACTTTGATGTGTTCATTTTACATTTACATGAGAGCCATACTTTTTTTTAAACTTTTTTGAAAATTTTCCTTCAATAATTGGGACCATATATACTAAGGAATTTAGTAGCCATCAGATTTTAGAAACTGCAGAGACGTATATTTTACATAATATATATTTTTACATTATTATAGATATAGATAACTTTTGGCAGCATCTGGAATAGCACTCCATAAGTAAACATCTTAGTATTTCTTCTGTAAAATATATAAATATTTATATTCAGTGAGATGAAAAATAAGATTATAAATAGTCCCATATTATTTCAGGTTTGGTTTTACCACTGAATGAGCTCAGAACAGATCAGGATGTTACCAAATGAATTATGAAAAATGTGTCAGTTTTCAGCACTTGTTGGGTTTTGGTAGGCAATTAAGGGATTGTGAACCTACAGTTTCTATTACCATCTTAAAATATATTTATTCAGTTACAGGGGACTCATGTCAAAGATAATAAGAAAAAAAGGAAGTGTGAACCCTTAGAAACCATTTATAATTTAATATCCTAGAACGCAATCTAGTATGAGTCATTTCTTTGAGGAGAGTGATAGAGTCAGAGAATGCAACAATCTCAAAATAATGGCTAACGCTCCACAATCCTTGTTTAGAAAGACTTTATAATCAAAAGCCCAAGAAATCAAATAAAAACAGCAAACAAAACTGAACATAAAAGGCATAAAAAATGTTCTGAAGTTTAAAATAGATATTTTTTTCTGTTGTAATTATTCACAGCAAATATAAACCCCCGCACAATATAACAATTCTTTTGCAGGCTTTGATTAAGTAGTATACTCAAAAACAAAACATTCAAAGAAACTAAATGCCAATATATTAACAGCAAGATTGAAAAAGACTACATCAAGTTATGAGAAAAGTACTCTTCAATGAATAAAAATGATCTCAATATTGGGGATAAGAATTAGAGATTAAGTTAAAATATAGATAACTTTAGAAAAACAGGAACAGAGAAAGGCAACAAGAAGTTTTACTACGAAGAAAATTCTATTGTACCTTATATCATATAAATTTTTTATAATTTTAGGTAATATTTTGAATATTGATAAATTTGATTTGAATTTCAAAACATGAAAGTTTCTTAATTTTTTTCTTAGAAAACAACCATCAAGTTTTTTGTGTTGTTATTTGTTGGTCTTTGTTTTTTTAGAAAGAAAGTTTAAGAGAAAGACAGATTTCTGGCTTCTAAAAATGATATTCATGTTTATTGTCCTTCCTCCACTCCAACTCCAATTTCACAGAAGGACAAAATAATATAAAACGAAAAGGAGAAGGGATGAGAAGGCTGGGAGCTCCGGAGAAGTAGAAGATATGGGGTCACGGTGGGTGAGGGGACTGCCTACAAACCTTATACTAGTCGTTTTTCCATGGTTGCTTGCAGATTCACCCACACAACTGAATGCCCTGGTACCTTATGTAGTGAGACCTAAAAGCTTGGTATTTTGTTCCCAGCTATTGAAATTTCTGTCATAGTGGAGCCCTTTCTTCTCCGCCTCTTTTTGTGGACACCCCAGTCATCTTTGCTATATTCTGGGCAATCTGCCTTGCTCTATGGGTTTTACTTAGTATTAATGACAGATCATTTTCTCTGGTCACCACCATCTCAGCCCTCAATGGAAGTTTAATATGCTTAGCTTACCCTCTTCTGCAACCATCCCAAGGATTTTGAGATGAGGTCACATCTATCTGTATACCATCTATTTACCCACCCACAAACCATGTAAACATATATCCTAACACTACAATATATGTTCCCACTGTATATTTTCACACGTATTGTAACGATTCATACTCATATACTCTATTCTTAGAAATGAAACAGGTTTTGATTGGATACAAAATATAAAGGGAAGAGAAAGAGCCTTTGCTGATTGAAGGTTCTCGCTAAAAGGTGTCTCTATCACACTTATCCTGTCAAAAAATATGATGGCCTGAGTCATTTTTAACAAAACAAAGGAATATTTATTGCAAGCTTAATAAATTATTTATGAATTGAGAAACTGTAATACACAGAATCTTTCAATATTATGGTGAAAATATTTATTAATAAGCTATTAATTTTTATATCTATTAATCTAGTTGTTTTTATGTTTTGCAATTAACCTTTTCTCTAGAAATAGAATGAGATTAATGGTTTTAATTTACATTTTATATTTACTACATGTACACATTTAATACATTTTTAAATATATTTAAAATATATTATTCTCATCAGTTTTTATGTTGAGGATTTGTCAATGATATTCTCCCTTTCTTCCTCTCCCATCCTCAGCTTTTTCATAAATAAATGAAAAAACTCATGCAATTTTCATGTATTAGTCTTCTGCAATGAAAACAACCCCTAGTAAGATCTTCCTTCCATGCTTTCCATCAACATCACAAGGCTTAGCATGTAATTATTTGATTAGTTCAGTTATATTTGTTATTCCATCTAGATTGTAACTGTAACCCCTGACTGGGCAGCAGATAGTTAAATAGGGTGGGGAAGGAGGTTAAAAAAGGGAAGCAATAGGGAAGCCGATGGCTCAGTGGGTTAAGCGCTCACTTTGCAGCCCCAGGGACTGTGAATTGAATCCTGGCCCCGGCCTGTGCGGACCCATATGCTGAACTGGGGAGTTCCTCCAGTTCAGTTCTCACTGAGGTGAGACCCCAGCCCAGTTCCTGCTCTGTGCAGCCCCACACCCACCTGCGAAATGAAACTATGTGGAAAAACCAATGATGTACAACTATGGAAACTGCTCTGGGCTCTCGTCCGTCTCTCTGTCTCTGCATCCCTCTCGCTCTCTGTTACAAACAATAAAAAAATAAATCTTTAAAAAAGAAAAAAAAAAAGGGAAGCAAAAGTACAACAATGTTTAACAAAATAATATAAAAAGCCAGTGATTTTGCATAGTAAAGAGGAGGTTGTGGCCTATCCATTGGGAGCTTCTCTCCAGATGTTCAAGAATAAGATGAACTCTACAACATTTCCCATAACTGCAGCACACATGAGAAAATCAGGACAGAGACCAAAGAATGGCAGCATCCTTCTCATGTAGAAATATAATTCTAGGGTATGCAGATTATAGGAGACTCCAACTACTTCAGTTCCAGGCCCACAAATGTAAGCATCATTGGAAAAGAATGGGGATCTCTGAAATCATAAAATATCAATTTAGTACTTTAAGTATGAATTTCAAAAGTTTTAGCCTGGAGTTTGAGAAATCAGTACAATTGGAATAGAATTGGAGACCTGGGAACTGCTGTTCCCATACACGTGTCATGGATGTAGAAAAGCAGAGAGTAACAACCTGAAGTACTCTCCTGAAGAGAGTAACAACCAGGAACTGAGGTAAGAATCAGGAGATTCCAGGCAACGGCTGGACAGATATACTGTTCTAGACTGCAAATGGCTAATTAACTCATTTAAAGAAGACGAAGTTAGTGATTGAACATGCTACGTTTCTTCTAAGTGTAGAGCAGGTCCTCAAGTAATGTCATTTTGTCCAATATTATTTTATTATATTGTTGATGAAATGCTGTAACAATGTAACTCTGTGTATATCAATCAGCCCACAATAAAATTGGTTTCATTACACTGGAATTCACAGACCCTATCAATACGTTAAGTGGGGACTTACTACAATCACTAGGTCTCCGTGAGACCAGTGGCAGGTATAAATGTGAGTCCTTGATACTGAAATTACCACAGCCCTCAGCTATTCCAATCCAGCCCCAATTCCACCACCCCTTCCTTGGCATAGTTTCCTCCTATTATACCTGGAAATTACCACGAGTATTGCCCAGGAACTTCAAAAGAAGTTCACTTATGTTCTTCTACTTCTAGACTTAACTGCCTGCCCTCCCTAGGAATACTCCACCACCAGTCACAGCTGTCTTCATTCCAATGCTCCCTCAACCTTCAGAAGGTCAAATCTGACTGTGGTCTGTGGCCAAGTGGTTATTTTACCTCCCATGCAATCAGCTGCTGCCCACATCTCTGCAGCAAGTCTTAATTGTCTGAGACTTCAGATGGCTCTCTGCTCAATTTTCCACTGGATGTGTGGTGAATTGCTTATAAAAATGAGGGCATTTTTGCACCCATCCCTTCCTTTATTCATGACATTTTCATTAAGATGTGGGATCTATTTCCTTATCCCTTGAATCTAGGCTGCTCTTGCAATTTGCTTTGGCAAACAGAATGGAACAGAGGTGGTGTGAGATTTCCTACTTTGGCCTCACAGACCTCTACAACCATCAAGAGAATAAACCCAGGCAGCTTACAGGAGGGTGAGAGACAACACGGACAAGTCACCCCTGTCATCCCAGGTGATAGCCAGCCAAGTCCCAGAAACAGGGCTGCCAACCTGGCCTGCGGCTCCCACAGATGCAGGAGGCAAGCCAGCCAATATCAGAACCACCCAGCCTAAATTACTGACTCACAGAGTTATGAGTCTTACCGTTGGTTATTTTAAACCATTAAGTTTAGGGGTGGTTTGTGACACAGTATTACATAATTAACACAATATGCTATCCATAACAAGTTGTCCACATGTCAGGTAACTCTCTAGATCAGAATTCTCTACATAGCAGAAATATTTGAACCTCCTATATCATAACACATTATATTAGAATATTGAAATAATCTATCATTATAATATTGCATTATATTACATTATTATGCCACTGTATCACAGTAGACCCTCTGTTAACTGACACCCTTAGGGATTGGTAGATGCCAAATAAATGTAAGTAGACTCTCTTGTTAACTATCAACTTCCTCCTTTTCAAAGTATACAGAGATTTCAGTTGAAGCTTCGTCCGTGGTCGGGGGCGGGGGGGGGGGTGAATTGCGAAGGAGAATATTCCACTTAGACTCATTCTACACAGAAAGTTTGTTTCCTCCAGTTGCTAGGGCTTGCTACACTTTATCCTCCCTCATGATTTTCCCTCAGTTGCTTGTCAGTTTGGCTTTCTATAAGGGTCCAACTTTTTTAGATATGTCTGTATATACTTCTATCACTTAAAATGCCTACAGACGCAAGCGCCTAAATTGGCTGTCTTAAATAATGAGAAAATAAATTTTCTCACATACCAAGAAATCCAGATGTAGATAGTTTCGTGTTTGCTTCATTCAGCAGCTTCACGTTTTCACCAAGCATTCATATGCCTGCCCAGCTGTTTAGGACATCAGCTTTGTCCTCAGAATAGCCCTCTCCTGGGCACAAAATTGTTGCCACAATTGTAGACATCAATCTAAACATGACAACATCTCTTCCTAAATATGTCCTTTTTTTTTAACTTTATTTGTTTTGTTGTTGTTGTTTGTTTGTTTTTGTTTGTTTTTTTGACAGAGAGAGAGAGATACAGAGACAGAGAGAGAACTGAACTGGGGGAGCTCCCAGCTCAGCATATGGTTCTGCACGGGCGGGGCCAGGATTAAATTCCTGGTCCCCGGGGCTGCAAAGTGAGCGCTTAACCCACTGAGCCATCCCGGCTTCCCCAAAATGCATCCTTTTAAGAGGTTGGAAACTTTTCCCAGAAGTCCACCAGGGAACTCTCAGATCTTATTGCCTACAAGGGTGTCAAATACTTTCTAAACCAATCATTGGCAACTAATGTGGTATAATTATGATTGCCTCGAATAAATTAGGATTTACCTCATTAGCAGCATCCTACACCTTATGTAGGAGTGAGTTCAAACTATTTGTACTGTGTTCAGAGTCCCTATGCAACACGGAGTATTCAGTTTAAATGCCTGCTTTTACATGTCTCTGCTCATTTCATGACAAAGGCCTTTGGGGTAATTTTTTCCCTAAGCTTTGTGTCAACTCAGCCAACATTTCCTATTGCATGGGTGTTGGATAAGCAGTGCTTTGTAAGTAGAGGGGTCAGAGACATGCATTTCACTTCCTGCTTCCATTCTTTCAAGCATGCTCGAATTTGGTCCCTGGACCAGCACTTCAGCACCACCTGGAAACTTTATTCTTTTCAGACCTCATCCCAGAATGATGAGTCAGAAAATCGGAAGGTGAATCAAAAATATGTGTGTGTTTTAGCAAGTCTTTCGGGTCTTCCAGATGCTCCCTGAAGTTTGAGAACCACACTGTACAATACATACTAGCTGTGTGACGTGGAGTAAGACATATATGCTCTTAGGCTCAGATTGCCAGCCTTTAAAATAGGGTGATAATAAGATCACTCTTAAAGTGTTATTGTAAAAATTAAATTAAAAAATATATGTAAAATACTTGGTGTGTATACACACACACACACACACACACACACACACACACACAATGGCATGAATATTTAACATAGTATTGGCATCTACAGACATAATAAATGTTAGTATATCTCCACATACATAAAGCTACATAGTAATTCTTAAGATCTGTGTACAACTATAATATGTCTATAAACATGAAGTGATTATTAAATCACATATTTTAAATATGTACATTTTTATGCTATTTTGATTTCCAGGTATATTTTACTTTTTCTTATTTTTATATTGATTTTTATTTTTATTAAATAGATGGACATAGTTAAAAAATATTTGTATAAAAATCTTATAAAAGTGTTGTTCCCTAGCTACACTACCACCACTTAGCTATATTTTAATAACTTGTATGCTATTTATCTTCATATTACTAGTATACACAGACTTCTATTTCTTAATGTATCAATTTTAGTCAGTCCTAGCACGAGGATGAGAATTTAGTTTTCTTATAGTACATCTCTAGTTCCAATTGCCCCGTCTTCTAAATACAATTTTATCCCAGTGTTTGGCTAGATCAATATTCTTCATGTTACTATGACTTTGTATATGTAGGTTTAAAAAAATAATTTACTGTGACAGTGTTTCTTATATATATATATTTTTCTCTCTTGGAGGCAATAATTGCTCACTATTGCAAGGGCTCAACCTATTCAGTAGTTAAGGGAAATTACTCTCAATAATACTTTCTACACAAATATATCAGGTAAACTATTTGTTTTATTTATTTTTCCCCCTAGAGAACTTTCTCTTTGAGTTTGAATGGTGTCTAAGATGTTTCTACCACATTCTTACATTGTTTGTAGGCATTCTTTCCTATTTCCCTAGCTCGTCTTATTTCTTGGCTTCCTGATTCATTTTGGCAATGTACAGTGGCAGTGGGAAGGGGGGAAAGGGGTTCTAGTGGGGTTCTTTCTGCTTAACACACCATTATTTACCTCTCACCCAGACTCATAATCAACTCGGCAACATAACGCTAAAACAGGGGGAATATTTCATAACTTAAGTGAAACAATTCACAACTCACAAAGAGAAATCAAATCAGTCCTGCTGCTTGTGTCCTATACATGTGCAAAAATAGAACGATGTTCTAAACGACTTAGTTTTTTCCAACTGGTAGTTTGGGCAACATGTACATATGAGTATAGCTCCTGTTACACAAACACTTCAAAATTTTTTAACCAAAACATAGCTACTGAAAATGTGCCCAAAAGAATGTTTCCCCAGGTGCCAGTTTAGACAGCTCAGGCCACATTTTAAAACTATTATTTACAAATCGGTGGATTAAATATCTGTAATTCTACTCTTTATCCACAGTCTCAAGAATGTATGTATTCTTTTAAGAAACAGCTAAGAAATAAAATGAAAAGGTACATTAATTTTTTTCCATAGAGAAATAATTTGGTAAACAGTATTATCATGAAAGCAACTAGTTATTTTTAATGCTTATCATGATTTCCTTGTATTCTGTTTAAATGTCACACATCCATATCTATAGGTGGACTATTGTCAGTGACCTTTACATTACGTTGAAAAAACTCCAGGAATTTCTTTTTTCTCTGTGTTTTCAAAGGAAGGGGGGAAAAAAACTTAAGTGCCAGAAATGTATACAATCACAGTGTTCCCTTTTATATGAAATCACACTCAATAAATATTGATGACAAATACAACAGAATTCCATGGATTTCTTTAGTTAACATTCAAATGCATGGGACGAGGGAAAAGCTTTTTGTAATAATAGGTTTTTCTATGCCCCTCTGTCTCTGCAGAAAATGGCAACCTTAAGCTAGGATTCCGTGAACTCATAAGTAATACAAAAGGAGCATATATGCCTGAATGTAAACTTGTGTCCTAAAGTGTTTTGTTGTTGTTGTTGTTTTAATGGGTATAAACAATGGCTGTCCAGAAAGTATCCAGCCAGGTATTATAAAAAATGGACGCATTTATGGCTGGAATTTTTTCAGACAGCCTTTATCTATACACGTATGGTATATTTATACGAAATTTTTACCCTGCCTTGTAAACTAACAATAAAAAATGTTAGATAATTAAATGCTAATGATTCAAGCTGGGTGCTTATGTTTTGGATTACTTGCTTAATAGGGTTAGCATTTAAATGGTCAGCTTTGAAGTTAACAAACAGCCATTAAAATGCATCAAGGGAGTTCTCAGTGTTTTTTGCAGCCATTGTTTTAATCTGGCTGGCTACCGACAAAACAAAACAGCAGAGATGGGATTTACATAGTGAAGGCTATTTTCGTTAGTGGGAGGAAAGAGATCTTTTCTTCCATATAAATAAATAAAAAGGATGGTCTTGAGAAACTAGCCTGTGGGAAAAACTAAATCTTTCCTCTCCCTTCTCTGTCAGCCCTGAGATTTCCATTGTCATTCTCTCTTTTCCCTAGAAGGCTTCAATGCAAATTTTTTAGTTCCCAAGCATTTGCCTTGTATATTGTTCACAGCATCTCAGACCCCACTCAAAGGATTCCTTGGATACTAAGACAACTGTCTTCAAGATCTATTAATCTGGATTTTCTGGGGTTAATACCCAAATCCTCTCCCATGGCAGTATAAGTCAGGGAAGGAATGGAAGGGGAAAGTTACATGAAAATTCCTAAAGGCATTGTCTCCTGAAAAGTGGGTAATAATTAAGAGATAATGTGAAAAGGGAGAGAACATTCTCACACAATAATGGTCTCCCGCTGCTAAAAGAATGCCAAGGCAAAGCCTGCACAGTTTATGGAAAATAAATGTCATGGCCAGCAAGGTTAAGACATTCACTTTCAAATTAGAAGAGCCTCTCTCCTGGCAGACTGCTGTTATTACAAATAATCAAAGCTGAAGAATCATTTTATACAGTAGGTGTTTATGCAGAAGAAGTATGCTCACTATGTTATTAATAGCCTGCATAGTTAGAAGCCCTCTCATTAATGATTAGATAGATGATTGATAGATAGATGATAGAGATAGATAGAGATAGATAGATAGATAGATAGATAGATAGATAGATAGATGATAGATAACTATGACAGATAAAATACGGGTTCTCTCTTCAGCTGGTTAACAGAGGTGAAAGTATTGCATAATTTTTAACAAAGTCTTTACTAAGTTATGCTCAGAATGATTCCAACCACTTACTATTGTTATGCATTCTACAGACAGAAATTTTCAAAGAGCCATGTCCTTTCCTTTGCTAAATAAAAATAAAAATAAAATTTCTCCAGAGGTGGAAACTAGAGGACAATCTAGGTAGAGGTAGGGAGTGGGCAATTTTAAAGTGGAAATATTTTAGGACAAGTGAGATCTCTCAATACCCTCAAATTGCACTCGTAAAACGAATCCTAACACTATATCTCATAGAATGAGTTCCAAAAAAATTGCAAGGTAATTTCAAACGACTATAATTAAACTTAGACTGCAACACTGTTGATTAAGCCTATTTGGCCATCAATGCACTTACACATCAATGTATTGCTTAGAAGAAAATCAAACAACAGTAGAGGCAAAATGTGTCTAATAAAAAACACCTATGTTTTATTTAGTCATGGGAGGGAATCATAGTCAATTTATCACTAGTTCTGCATTTGTATAACATACATAATCAGATTCACCATAAACATGAGTTGAAAAGTTACATAAAGACAACAAATATTTGGTAAATGTCTACAATGTACACAATTTATCTTGGATGTCACTGGACACAAATATGAACAAGCCACCCTCAAGATACAAGGAAAGGAGAAGAAAAACTACCTATTTTTTATCAAAAATAAAGGAGTGCTGATAATCCAATAGGAAAAAATACCATGAGAATCCAGGAGGGACCGATAAATTCTAGTTGACAGAATCGTGAACAGCTTCATGGAGATTCAGTATGTTGTTGACAGGAACATGAGCAGATCAAGACCTTAACACTGTTCAAAACCCTCAGTGTGGACGCCGGGATGGCTCAGCGAGGTTAACGCTCTCTTTGAAGCCTGGGGATCTGAAGATTGAATCACGGACCCATATGCTGAACTGGGGTGTGGAACCAGTTCAGTTCTCACCAGGGTAAGCTTCCCATGTGGGAGACCCCTGGTTCGGTTCCCAGGTGGCAGGGGTGTGCCTTCCATGTGGGAGGCCCCTGGCTCAGCTCTGGAGCCCCCAGTCCTTGCCCACCTGTGTGGAATGACACTAAGTGGAAAACTGATGATGTACAACTGTAAAGACTGCTCTGGGCCCTCCCACTTCTCTCTGTCTCTCTGTTTCTGTCTCTCTCTGTCTCTGTCAAAAACCATAATATAAATCTCAAATTAAAAAAAAACAAAGACAACCCTCAGTGGCTTCCCATATCACTCAAGGTAAAAGCCAAAGTCCCTCTTATAGCCCACAAGGTCCTATATGAAGTTCTTGGGGAGTCTCTGCTCTTTTCTCATTTATTCCAGATACACTGGTCTCCCTACTACTCTTAGAAAGTGAAAGGCACACTGTTGCCTGGGGTCTTCATATGTGTAGTTCCCTGGGCCTGAGATTCACTGACCACAAGATATTTTCATCTACATGGCTTGCTCGAGGACTTTTTTCAGGTCTTAATTTACATGTTTCCTTTTTCAGCAAGACCTTTCTGGGCCACCACTCTCCAAACTACAATTTCTGATCTCCTGTCCCCAACACTTCCTGCTCCCCTTCTATGCTCCCCTTCTATGCTCTTTTTCTTCTACTTATCATTTATCATATTCTAAATTACTATTCAATTTTGCTTATTTTTCTGCTCTCTCAGAAGCCCCATAAGGCAGAATTTTTTTATGTTGTGTTCAAATAGATGAGTGTCCCATCCAAGATAGGTATTCTTAATTGAATTCTTACATGAACAGCTTCATTGTTTTCATGTTTGATAAGAAGTTCTTACTGTAGAAGCTCTAATTCTTTAGCTGGCAATATAATGCTGTTCCTATAAAAATTTCTCCTTGGAACACTATAGAATGTCTTTTATAAATATGGTTTCTTTATACTATTTTATCAGACTAAAATAGACACCATCTTATAATATAAACAAATCATTGGATTTTACTATCTGAAAAACAAAGGTGTTCAAAGAATGATGATCATAATTTGAAGAATAATCAACTATCTGATCAGTGCATAGTATGTGCAAGCTGTATTACCTTAGTCAATACCGATAACTATGGCAACAAATATTTATGGAGTTTCTAATACTTTGCTAGCCACTAGACATACACAGTGAATAAAAACACAAATTAATTTGTTTGGCTTGAAAGTCTCTCCGTAATATAATCACCAAATATTTATTGAGCACCTACTGTGTGTCAGGCATGGTAAAATGAGCCTTCCTTTTCTACAATATTTTCTCCTACTTTTTAAAGTCAGAAAGATTATAGCCATCTCATTTCCTTTCAGGTGTCCATAATGTATTCATTCCCACAGCTGTCTATGCTATTCTCCATGGCAATTCCTCTTCCCTTTATTTATTCAGATATTACCTGCTGGGAGGAGTCCAAGTTTTATACAACCTGGTCTCCTTATCTTTAGCTGCCTTTGTTCTCATTTCACTCTAGCCCTTAACACATCATCCCACTTGTCATCTTGCTATTCTTCCTCTGAACTTGACTTCACAGCAGAATCACCTAGAAAGATTTTTTTTTAATAATAACTATATTAGAATTCCAGAAAGTGACCCCCAAATTATTGATTTAGACCCAAGTTGAAGACAAATACCTTTAATTCAAATAAAAAATAAATTTAATGTGAATGGATGCTGGTGTCATTTGCTCTATGTTATAATGTTATCAGGTATAACAGGAGGGGAGCATTCAACAAAATGGCAATTTTCATCTTGAATGGTTTTTGCCCGCCAATTTAGACAAAACTCTGGAAATTGTAGCTAAAACCATATCAAATGTTGTTAAAGGACTTTATTTTTTATTCGTAATTACAAAACAGTGATTTTTGCAATATGTTAGTACTAACTAACACGACCTATTTCATTCCTAGTATAGTTATTTTGGGGACTGTAGAATTCTTTTTAATTAAGGAAAAGACACATAATAAACAGTTGTAACTTTTCACTGTAATTTGCCACCTTTCTTCTAGTGACACAGGTTTTAGTGAAAATGATAAGAGTTTGAGGAACTTATGATACTTGTGTCTTAATTTTTATAGCTCTCATAAGGATTTCTGGATTAATAAATTTCCTTTCTATTAAAAATATTTTTAGAACAAGTGGAAGATAAAGGTCATTTAAAAAGTAATCATCACCTTCTTAATAGATATTTTTCTTTGAACAGAGGAAATTCTAAGGTCCCTGAAGTCCAGCTATATTCTCATAAACCACCGTGTAAGGGAACGATTGAGAAGGAGGAAAAGGAAGAGTCACAAAGGTCGTCAGCTTAAGGAGTGACATTACATCCTGAATGTGTAGTCAATCTCAGCTTCTAATCAAAATCCTGGGTCCTAACCAAACCTCTCTCATAATCTTAATGTGAAGATTCAAGGAATATATGAGAATGTACCTACCACTTAAAAGTTCCTCAGAAAGGTTTATTCTTTTATTTTTCTCTTCAACCTATCTTTACTGTACCCACAATCTTTTTCCCTTACATTTCCCATTTATGAACCATAATTGTTCTCTTGAAAATGTTGACATTTGAGATGTCCTTTGAATTTAGAATACAGTAAGCATTCAGAAAAATTATAAAATAATACATAGTAAAACAAATTTTGATAGAAACCTTTACTGATTTACTCTGCGGTACATTAAAAAGAACATATTTTCACTTCTTCATCTATCTACTGCACAGAGGGGAGCTTTACCCGAAGTGTTCTAATATAATTTCTGTGCCAAGGTTTCTTCATGCTCTAGAGGAAGATTGTGAATCCATGTAACTTCCTTGAACACTGATATTGACTCTACCATCTCTACATAATAAGAACTATGGAAAATTAGATCTGAACTGACATTCCCACCTGGCTATCTATCAAATAGTATCTTCTATGCACTGATTCTTTCAACAACAGCAAGAAAAAAAGTCATAAAATATTTATCTTAGGAAGTCCAGCACATGCTCAATTTTATTTCTGATGTGTAGGAATATGAGGAGATCTGATAGTAAAATCTGAAATTTCTCATATTGAAAAAAAGAACATATAAAAATCATACTGTGTTAAAGTGTAAAGAATGTCTAGCTGTCTTGATCAAACCTTGCACTGGAAATGAAATAATTATGTATTCACCCTCTTATATAAAAAAAGTAGCTTCTGAATCTACACACTCCTTCAGCTCTTATAATTCTCAACCCAAAAAGTCCAGTGACTCTCACATACTACTTCCTTAATATTATGCCAAACTGACTAACATTTCTGACACCAGAATCACTTCTTCAGGGACTTGAAAAAACCTGATCTTTTTAACTTGTGGGCATTGCAGCTCTAGGATACTGTGGTCTATTAAACAAAGAATTTGTTAAAATTATTTTGTCTGATTTAGCCAGTATCACTAGTTTCACAAAGGGAGCATAGTTCTGTGGAATGAAGTCTTAAAGTCATATATGAGCAATTCTATTTGATAAGGACAGTCGAGAAGAAAGAAGTTAGGTTGTCAACAAAAAAACTCTTTCAGGAGACAAGAGGGGGAAGATGTAGTACCACAAGTTTGAAGTAGAAAGTAGCCTTTACTTAATTCATCATTCTACCCAAGCATTAATATCTCTATTCACCCTACAAACATTTGTTGAGCATTAAATTTTACCTGCTGGCAAATTCTACTAATTTTGTGTTATTGTCAAACTGCTTCAGCTTCTATGTAGGCAAGTGTTGACCTCAAAAAGAACTTATTCATTCTATCTTCATATTGGGAAAACCAGATTGTAGGTAGCAACTGCTCAAGAGCTTTGAAGATGTTTTCTCTCTTTTGTAAAGCAATATACTGCTTGTGGCAAACTAATAAGATGACCACTCATAATATGAAATTAATTTCTGCATTCAGAGATTTTCCAGTCTATGGTTCTGTTATCTTCTACTGCTGCCCCTCCTGATACCAACTCCTGAATGTGACCCCGCAACCATCTCAGGCCCACATCCTAGAGTTCATGAGTGTGCTGATAGACCACATCCAACCCTATGTCAAGTCAAATACTCTTTTCACCATCCCCTATTTTTTTTTTCATTCACTCACACAACAAATATTTAAGGAGTGCTTATAGTGTGCCTATCATATCTCCAGAACATTGGAATACAGCAGTAGGGAAAATAGACAGTTCTGTCTTATACTCTAACTGGGGGAAAAGACAAATAAGTACAATGTGGTAATAGGCAGTGAAGAGGAGAGATCGTACAGAGGCTGGGGGAAAGGAGGTAGTAATTAAGGAAATGAGCAATGGCATGGGGTTGTGAGCTTCTTGTGGGGAATGATGTAAACAGGAGACACAACAAGGTAATCATGCTCTCAAGGCAGTTGCTGATGTGAGGCTGGAAGGAAGAAAAAGAGACTGTGTAGAGCCTTTCTTTGCTCTCGCAAATGATAGGAAGCTAGTGGAGGAGCTGAGAAAAAGGCCTGTTTCTGGAGCCAGGGAGCTGGAGGGCTTCTTTCTGCCTCCTTTTTACATTGACAGAATCTTGCAAAAGTTCCTAGTGAATTCTTATCCAGATCACTGTTACCTAGTTACATGAAAATAGAAAATTTCCTCTTTAAAATTCCCAAAGAAACTACTAAAAATATACTTGCAACATTTTCACACAAACTAAAAAAGTACACAGGTTAAAATTTTGATGGCTTGTGTTCTCTCAAGGAAATTAAATAATATTCACAACTAACTTTACTCTCTTATTTTTTTTTTTAACTTTCATTTCCAAGTGGGAAAAAAGATATCAATTATTCAAATTTCTGGCATACTGTGATTAAAACTCCATTTCTAACTATAAGCTACCTATTCAAACTGAGAAAAAAACGTGTGTAGCTTTTAAAAGACAACCAACATGACAGACATGTACTCATATCCCAGTGAACAGTGGCAGGAAAGGAGCTGACTGGGCATATCAACAAAGAAAAAGTGTCCTTAATCATGTGATTACTGGCTGCCACTCATTTTAGCTGGAGATGTTTCTACATGGACCCTGGGGAGAGAGTATTTGGAGGGAGCTCAGCCTTGGACATTAACTAAATGGTTTTCTGGCCATAAATAAGAACAAGCATGTATCTGGAGGAAAGTAATAAATGTAGCTGAGCTCTGAGAACAAAATGAGTAAAGTGTACATCGACAGTTTTTCCTAAGTGTGCATACAGCATATTGCATATATCTAGTTTTGTTGAGTCTTCATATAAGTGGTAGGTTGTATGTAGGGACTGAAATAAAGCCCTCATTCTACTATTCACCAACCCATTCTCTCTAACGAGGGGCCACATATCACATTCACTTGGGGCAGATACTTTTGTGTAGACATTATATAGGTAATCGGAGGTTGTGTGTATGTGGTGTGTCCCACAACATTTCCCACTCACCACTATACATTCAAACTCTTTTTTTCTTTTGGATATTTCTACATAACTACAAATCTTCTAAAAAATATATGAGTATTTAAATCTTAACATTTTTCTTATTCATTCTTCAATCCACTATTTTTATCATTTATTCTTCTGAATTCGCTGTCTCCAAGACCTACCCCCTTTTTACACCCTACAATTTGTATTCACATTCTGCTGAAACCCCATTTTTAGTTGACACCACTCTTTCCCTAGTTACCAAATCCACCCGCTTCTTTGATTGTATTCTTTTTCTGCCACCTCACACTGCTGATCAACATCTCTCCCTGCCTCTCGCACCCTAAATCTTTTCTCCCTGGCACTGTTCACCCTGCTTGCTTTTTCCCCTAGAATTGTTTCTTCCCTGACCTCAACCCTACTCTATCTCTCCACCTCTGGCCCTTGGAGTTCCCTGTTTAGAATTCTTCTTCATCATCTGTCTTCTAGGAAAATGTATTATGCTCATCATTCAATGATCATTTCTAAGCAGAGATGTCCAAATAGCTACTGAGAGTTCTGACTTCTCTAATGAGCTCCAATTCCAAGCATTTCATTGTGTGCCAGACCAACTGGCCAAACCAAACGGGTGCAGCTTGCAGCCAGGCCTAGTAAAGGCCCTTTAACTGAAATAAGAGCTCCAGAGTTACAGTCGCGCTTCCTTTTTGAGGACTCCCTAGAAAAGAAAGTTGTGAGGCTGGAGATAGGAAAGGAGACCAGGGAATAGAAATGGAGAAACATTGTAACTTGGTTGAGCTTTGGCTTCTACTAGGTCCTCAAAGCATGGTTTCCTACAGGTAGCTCAAAGTTCATGTAGAGGATTTGACCTTGTCCTTCTCCATCTTATTCTTAAGTTCTTCTCTCTTGGAACCTTGCTTATGTTATACCAGTTCATCTTTCAATTCATGTGCACTCAAAACATTAACACAACGAGTTCCTTTCCATCTTTACCTGTACAATAATTTTCCATTTTATGTCATTCTTTTTTTCATCCTCATTGCCTGCACCTTGGTTCCAGTTCCTGCTACATCCTGCCTGGACTGTGACAAAAGTGTTGCCTCCCTCACTTCCAAAACTCTACTTCTGCCTCCCATTCTCAGGTCTAATCTCACTCCAAACAATCCTTGTTTATGTGCATATATTTTAATAAAAGACTTAAATTCTAAAAAGTCTCAATATAATTAATTAAAACCACAAGGAATAAAAATCATATGATGAGGTTTGTAAATTTTACTGATAGGCAATTCCATAAAGGAAGTTCAAGTTCTGTTTCTGTGTGCTAGCACCAAGAAGGGAATTCTTAGAAATATTCTTCTTTCCGTTGAGTATGTATTTTGGTTGTAAACAAACATTATTTATTAATATTAAGTACAATTTATGTCAAAATTTTATTTGTAAGTGTCCATTTGTGACCTAGAGGAGAAAGGTTGGAAGAAAGTTCCCCAGTGGGTAGAAGATTTTGTATGTGGGTAGAGTGAAAATTATTATCAACTAAAGATAGTCTTAATAAACCAAGGGAACATATTATTCTGTGCAGTTTCCTAGGCAAGGTTAGATGTGAGAAAAGAAAGTACAGGGAAGTGTGTGTGTGTGTGTGTGTGTGTGTGTGTGTGTGTGTGTGTGTGTGTGTGTCCCCACAGTCAGAGAGCGCTATTCCCTTAAAATGATCAACTTCGGGGAAGCCGGGATGGCTCAATGGGTTAAGTGCTCACTTTGCAGCCCCAGGGACCGGGGATCGAATCCCAGCCCCGGCCTGTGTGGAACCATATGCTGAACTGGGAGCTCCCCCAGTTCAGTTCTCTCTCTGTCTCTGTCTCTGTATCTCTCTCTCTTTGTCAAAAGTAAAAATAAATAAAAATATATTAAAAAAAAAAAAAAAGATCAACTTCGAGTGAGAAAAAATCAAACTCAGAGCAGTAAACAGGAATTCCAGAACCTAGAAATTCCGTGTTGACTATTCTCCCTGATTGATACCACTGGACTCCATAAATACATTCTTTCAGTATTTAACTGAGCCCAGGTATGGCAACTAATGACTTTTTTTAAAGATTTATTTTATCGTTTTGAGAGAAGGTGAGAGAGAAAGAGAGAGAGAGAAAAGGGGGTGGGGGGGGGCAGTACAATCTCTGTAGTCATACATAATTAGTTATGACACAGTTTAATTTCACGTGGGTAGATGGGGTGCTGAGCAGGGCAGGAACTGAACTAGAGATCTCCTGCATGGGAGACAAGAATCTTCTTTTTTTTAAATATTTATTTTTATTGTTTTTTTGACACAGAGAGACAGAGAGAAGGGGAATGGCCCAGAGCAGTCTCCATAGTTGAAAACATTAGTTTTCCATATAGTTTCACTCCACAGGTAAGCATGGGGCTGTTCAGGGCAGGAACTAGGCCGGGAGCCTCCGTCACAGGCCCCGGCAAGAACTGAACTGGGGGAGCTCCCCAGTTCAGCATATGGGTCGGCCTGGGTCAGGCCAGGGATTCGATCCTCGGTCTCCAGGGCTGCAAAGCGAGCGCTTAACCCACTGAGCCATGCCAGCTTTCTCAAGAATCTTCTCTTCTGAGCCACCCTAGTTGCACCATCATTCAGCCTATGGGCTTGCATGGGCCAGGATTCCGTCCTCAGACCTCACAATTACAAGGCAAGCTCTCAGCCTGTTGAGCTCGTCAGGCATCCCCATAACGACTCTAATAACTGTTGAAGAATGTTCTTAAATGAAAAGTGGCATGTGAGTCAGTCTTGTAAACTCCAGGGACTTCTTTCACATTCCCTGAGAGTAATGCCTGTCACCACACCCCATTTTCATAGAATATAGTGTGAATGGCCCCCTCAAGCTGTGTAAAGTGAACTATTATATTAATATGGAGTTTTCCTATTCTATATCCTCTACCCTGTAAAAAGAACCAAGAGATTCCCCCAAAGTAAATTGTTGTATAAACAGAAGCTTCCTGCCAGAGATGGAGGACAAGTCTACAATTTTATTTGTATTTTGCCATGGGAAGTTTTACAGCTATTGGTAATCTAAAGTCTATGTGACTCTCTCAACATCCCACCTCCTTAGCCTAACTGCTTCATAGTTCATCTTCCATTTCCTGCTAGCTCTACCCGATCCCACCACACTTCACCATCATCTCCTTACAGGTGATGAATGTCCCCTTGTCTTTGCATCTGGAATGTGTTAGTTAGTAAACCAGTGAGCAAATGTACACCATCACAATGGTTTAAAAAAAAAAAGAGTTTAAAATATCGAAACACGAAAAAAGAACAAACAAACAAAAATATCGAAACATAGCACTAATTCAACATTAAAATTATATTTGTATAAAAATATTACCCATAAATACATTTTTCTTGGTAAACTCCCAAATTATAAGTTCCAGAATTAATTGGAAAAAGACCTATACCCAAATGTATTCATTTTGATCTGTTAGATTATGCCAAGCCAGCCCCTGTCTACAACTCAGCTAAATAGTGCCCAATTTTGTTGTTGCTTTTTAGGATCGGTCTTTAGACATCTTCTTATTTCTCTGTCACTCTACAGCCTGGCTGGTCTCTGTAACTCCATATGGGATGTTTACTCTGCCCAGAAATGTACCTTATTTTACCTTCTTATTATTCAGGTATCAACTTAGAAGAGATGTCCTCACCATTAGGCCATTTTGACATCCTGGTTTGGCCACATTTCTGATGCTTTTCCTATGCAAATAGGTATATTCTACATATTCTAAAGTTATTTAACTACATAACTATACTCAGTACATTCTTTAGTAGATATGTTTTCCAAAACCGTCAAAAAAGGAAATACTTTTGAAAAGAAGAACGTTATCATTTTTAAGAGTTCCGTTCTCTCCATTTTTATTGATCCTCAGTTCACAGCCTCTCTTCAAATTTGTTTCTCGGCTTCAGAATATTTCTCTCAATTCATTAATTATGCAAGAACTAAACTTAAAAGTATTGGAGAAATATTTATAAATAAATATTTAAATGATTTCTTTCATTTTAATAAATGACACATTATTTAACCTTTGTGTAATAATTCTTTGCTAAATAGCCCACACATATTTGGGATGTAATGTGCCCTTTCTATGAGAATGTTCAATCAAAATTTCATTTTTGCAATGATGACATTCAAATTCAGTTTTCCCTTTTTAATTTTTTTTTTCACTCTTACATGGCCAATATTGGAATTGCCACTAGCATATTTTTCAGGAGTGAGGATGAAATGATGTGTGAGAGAAAAAAAAAATGTGATAGGGAAGTTTGACAAAGTGTTTTAGCTAAGCAGAGGCTGAAATTAGAAGTGACAAGGCATAGCTATGAAGATATGACATTAAATATGCAGTGATACACTGAAACACTTTTCAAATACTAGATCATCACAAGTGAAGGTATAGGAGTTATTATGTTTAACTATTTATACCATATAAATAAAAAAAACATCAGAAACTCTCCTAATTCAAATTAGAATAATACATTCACAATTAGAAGAACGGGCAGGTGAATGGGGACTGACATTGCCCCAACATATACTCTTCATGCAAAAGTCATGAGTAAAACACACACACATACAATACAGAAAAGTTGGCCACCCCTGCAATAAACCACTAGAAGAACACTTGCATCTTTATGCTTATTTCTTTTTGTTTGTTTGTTTAATAGTTGTATTACATCATTAATTGTGACATGGTTTCACTCCACACAGGTGGATGTGGGGTCATGTGAGGCAGGAATGTAACCAGGGTTCTCACGTGTGAGGGTTGAGAACCTTCATCCACCCAGCAAGCCTGGTGGTTACCAGTTGTGCTGTAGTGCAGCATATGGGTTTACTTACATAGGCTAGGGCTGGAAATCGAACCCCGGACCTCAAAATTGCAAGAGAAATCAACCACTGAGCTATCCTGGCATCCCTTCTTTATACTTCTTTCTAAATCCAGTTATGAAAGCATTTTATTACCTATATTAAGTAACATTCATTCATTCACCTTTAAACAGTACCATGTCCTTGGAGAAACAAATGTTAAGTCATGACACATCTTTGTAGACTTAACCATGAAGAGATAGTGACTAAGTAATTTATTCCCATGATAAGTGCTGAGAAAAAAAAAAAAAAAGGTAGGTGAATTTTATTTAGGAGAGGAATGAGCAACTTATTTCAAAGTGTATTTAAGAACAGAGGTCATTTTTGTAAACCTCTTGAAAGAATCGGTGTAAAGAGAAGAACCATTAAAATGTAACCTTTTGTTTCCTGCTAGGTACTGATTTATGATTAGTGAAAAGGGAGATGTGCTATCTGGCTTCCTAGCCCTACTTACTGCGTCTCCCAGGAGATTCAGCATCTGCCATCCAGATACTGGTTTGGTCTCCATTTGTGTTATTTATAAGATCCAGTGAGATTGTAGTCAAACTGATAGGATGCCAGGGCTCCTAATTCCCTTGGCACACAACACTCGGATGTTTCTTTTTCACCGAAGACACGATCAGATCAATATCTGCTGGTTCCTTTCCTTCTGTGTGCATGTGAGGAAGGAAAGGTGGTTCCTTGCCTTCTGAGTCCAGAGTGAACAAAGGTGATATGATTCTCCTAATGCTTGTGTAATTTAGTTTGAGTTTATAAGATGGCAGGCGACCCAAAGCAAGAGTCATACCTGAGCCTATTACTTTGTCTATAAGAGGACATAACTTGCTACAAGGTGCAAACATTAGTTGACTTCTGTTTTGGTTGTTCCTCAACCAACCATATGACTAATTGTCATTAAAATGAATAATTTCTCCAATGTCTCTATACACCGTTCATCTAAATTATGAGATTTAAAAACACTGAAAGTCACTACCTGGTTGATGGCTGGTACTAATGTGCAATGTCTCCATCACACTGTTTACAGATTTCCAGACTCAAATCAGTGCTAACTTAAGCCTGGGAAAAACCATTTCAAAGGCCAGAGCAAAGGAAAATCTCTAAGCATCTTTAGAAAGATAATGTCACTACCAAGTAACTAAATACAATGATACAAGTCATGCTATGTTTTAGGACTCTTAAAAGCAACACATGACAATTAAGCATTCTTCTAGCTGGGTTGGTCTATTCTGTTGGTCACAACATGGCCTTGAAAAAGCAGAATTCTGGCTTACTAACTGGGTAGGACATGAATTTACTACCAGGGGAACATGTCAAATAGTAAATGTGAGCCTGACTCTCACACACACTGAATGCTTTCCAAATGACCTCATATATGGAAAAACTTTCTCCCTTGTTTTCATATATTAATACAAGGAGATAGACTTCCATGCAGCCACCCAATGGTGTTCTGAGTCAGAGAGGCACATGTATAGAATTGTAGGCAGTATTAAGACTCTAGTCAAGTCAAATCTTCCTAAATATGAGCTATAAATATTTGCTCAAACTAAATACAAACCCGACTTAAAAGATCCAGAGGAAACACACAAAGTTAGCTCATCTCATTCAGACCCAAGCAACCTGTATATTTATTGTAAAAAATATGCCTCATATTTTTCTCAACAAACCTGTAGGGTAGCTGTTATTATCTCCAGATAAAGGAAGGAGCTAAGAAAAGTTCATATCACCCAGTAAGGCACACAGCTGAGTTGCCAACTTAGAGCTGTCTGCCTCCAAAAATCGATTTTTCCATTAAGAGTTGATGTTTCTTTCTTAAAGGCAAATTGTAAAAGAAGACTGGCAAAATAATGGTGACATGTTATTGGAAATACTAATTACTGTTTCCATTACCATTGGTCAAACTTATTCTTCACCCCACCTCTGTGCTAAAGGTGCTCAATTTTTTTTTTTCCTAATTAGCATCTGAAAAAATAATTGAGGCACACACAGAGAAAGTGATCTGCCTGAGTCCATGAACAAGTCTCCAACAACTTTGTTTCTCTGATTCCATTACTAAATCCCTCCTTATCTCAAAATCCTAATTAATAAAAGGAGATACATTATCTCCTCTCCTCCTGTTTCAGTGTCATGGAAGGAGTCAAGAAAGGAATTCAGATCCTAGTTCCTCTGTTTAAATGTTTTAGTGACAAAATTATATTATATCTGCATGCTCAAAGGAAAGCCAAAACAGAAAAAAAAAAAAAAAAAGTCAAGAAGGGCAAGAGGGGCGTGGAAAAAGCAACTCATTCTCCCTTTCCTCAAGAGAAGGGAACAATGACATCAATTCATTTGGAGGTAAAACTTTGGAAGTCCAAGACTAAGGCATTGACTGTTTAACTCTGCTTTCCCCTCTGACTTGTTTGCCCCTGGCAATTTTACACAGACACTGCATCATGAAATATGAACAAGGATGGAGGGGGAGGATGCAGGACCATGAGAGACTCACACAACCCAAAACATTTAGGTACAGACTTTATTTATGGTTTGTAAAAAGGAATTTGCTGGGTGTGCTCATTACCCTGGAATTTGATAAGCCTTCTGCTGGGATCCATATGAACTTATTCCTAATTTACTCTCTTGCACAAATTTGGAAGGTTCAACTTCATTCTTCCTATCTTAGAGAAACTGAAGACACATTGTGCCCATAGGAAATTATTCTACAAAGTATTCTTCAGTGGATATAACCAAGGAGGGGTATAACAAACTAGAATTTCTGAAACACAATATCAAGACATAATGGGTAGATATGAGTAGTATATGATGTTTTAAAAACTCTCAATTTACTCATCTTTAACTCCAATATTTCTACCATAAATTCATGGGGAGAATATGTCCAGCATTAAGTGAGTACCCCTCCTCCTTTCTGACTTCTTCAATCCCGTGTCGGTGTCCAGAGATTCTTTATTCGAGGAAATAAACTTTCAAATACTCCTAACTTTCATAGATCCCATGACAGGTCAGGCCAAGCCAGAGGCAACCACAGCATTCCATTGCATACCATTCTACTCTCAGTGCCTGTCCTTCCTGCTCAAGAGACTCATCACTTCCTTCTTCTCTTCTAATCCCTGCTGTCAAATCTGCTCTCATACATTTCCTTGACAAGTGCTTAAATTAGAATAAAAAAATTTTTAAGCAGAAATGAATCTAATAATGTAACTGAGGTTATTTCTCCTCCGGGCATTTGATTCCCAAATCCAAATATGATACTTATCAATAGAATTTTGGGATTAGCCATTGGAGTGGTAAGGAGTGTGTGGATTTATACTTGGAAGGGGGAAGCAAAGAGTGGGGGGATATGAGGAGTCTTGAAATCTCTATGTTCACTGTCATAATTTCCTTAAAGTTACAGTTCATTGATTCTACATTATAAGTAATAAATGCTGTCTACTAAAACACATCTACCCCCTTAACAACCATGGATGTAGGTAGGTCCTGATAGATTCTATCTCCACCCATTCCCCATCACTCCATTGAAACAGCTCTTGTTGGAGTCACCAGGGACCTCCATGTTACTAAGTCAAGGGACAAAACTATTTTCATCATACCTGACTTATGAGTATTTGCATAATTTTAAACACTGCCTTTCTCCTGAAATTCTCTCTTTTCTAAGTTTTCATGACAGCAATCTTTAGTGTTCCCATGCCTCTCTAGATGTCCCTATTCCATGCAGCTACAAAACATTTGGATCTTCAAAACTGTCCTAGGTCTTCCCTTTTGTCTCCTGATTCTGTTTCAAGAAGTATCATCCTCCTGTGCTTTTGTGACCACTTATGTGCAAGTATGTTGAAATTTATTCCTAGAGCTCAGATTGCTCCTCTGACCTCCAGTTGCACATATCTAACTGCTCACTTTCTGTCTCTGCTTGCATGCCTTAGAAACCAAAACCCCAATCTGTCCTTTTGATTCACAACCTTCCCTGTATTAGTCAACGTTCTCCAGAGAAATAGAACCAATAGTATATAGAGAGAGACATAAATAAAAAAAATTATGATTGTCTCTCACATAATTATGGGGGCTAAGAAGTCTCATGGTCTATTGTCTGAAAGCCAGAGGCCCAGGAAAATGAGTGATGTAATTCCTGTTCAATCAGAAGGCTTGAGAGTGAGAAGGCCAATGCCCTAGTGGAGGTGGGGGGCAGGGGGAGGTGAGGGGGAACAACATAACAACAACCAAAAAACAAACAGAACAGAACAAAACAAAACAACAACAAAAAAACGATGCCCCAGCTCAATCAGAGAAATAAAATTTGCCCTTCTTTTATCTTGTTCTATTCAGGTCTTCAGTGGCTTCATATCCATACCTATTGGTGAGAATAATCTTCCTTATTCATTCTACCAGTTCAAATGTGACTTCCTCCAATTCAAATGTTACTTTCTGTTAAAAAACACCCAAACAGACACACCTAGCTGTTTACCAGCTCTCTGACCATTCTGTAACCCAGGGAAGTTGACACAAAGAACTAATCATCCCCTCCCCTCCCCCTACAATATGTGGTGGATTTGCTGTCACGGATGTCCCCATCATCTATAGAAAGAGCACTCATGATGCCTTGACCTCATTACTCTCACTCTTCATATTCTAAGTGTAGCCAAGTCCTGTAGATTTTTGTCTTGCAATTATTTCTTGGATTTCTCCTGTGTTACTACCTTTAATGTCACAACTTTGGACTATAGCAGTCAATAACCTTTATATCCAGTCTTATTGTAGCCATTTTTGTCTCCCTTCAATCCATTTTCCATGATAACGACAAAGTGATATGCTGAAAGGCAAATGTGGTCTTGTCTTCCCTACTCAAAAACAATTCAATGGCTACCCAATTGCTCTTAGAATAAAGACCACAGTCCTTAACAAAACTTCAAAGCAAAAGTTCTCTGCTTCCTTTGCTTCATCTTTGCCTTCTCCAGATATACTTACCATTCTGTTTCTAAACAACACTGACTCAGTCCCACCAGAAAACCTTTCTTTATGCCTCTCTACTCTGCTTGGTAAAATGATCATCTCCCTACCCCAGTATCAACCTACTCTATTAGTTTCCTAGGGCTGTTATAACAAATAACTTCCAAATTGGTGGCTTAAAGCAAAGGAAACTTATTATTCCATGGTTCTGAAGGCCATAATTCCAAAATCAATGTGACAAGAGGGCCATGTCCCCTCTGAAATGTCCAGGGGGAGAATCCTTCTTTGCTTCCTCCTGCTTCTGATGGCTCCAAGCAATCTTTGGAATTCTTTGCCTTGTGTGTGCATAACCCCAACTCAACTTTAAGCTCCACATATCTTTTCTTCTTTTTACTCCCATGTTTCTCTGTTATATGCCTTCTCTTTTTAAGCAGTTAATTTTCATTGGATTGAGGGCCTATCTAGTTAATCCAGGGTTAACATCCTTAACATAATTATATCTGCAAAGATTCTTTTCCCCAATAAGGTCACATTCACAGGTACTTAGGCATATTTTGGGGGGCCATAATTTAACACATTACACCTACCATAAACCCTTTTCACCTTTCAGATCTCAGCTCAAGAATCATTTGCTCAGAGCAACAATTTCTTTCCCAAATAAGCTCTCACGGTAATGCATATTTCTCCTTTGTGGTCATCTAGCCAAGTACTATGGAAATAAAACCACACTTTCTCTTCCATAATCCCGCATTTGTACAAGGAGCCAAAAACACAGCAGGTGCACCCTGAAACAGGCACTGTTAGGCAGCAATGCCCTGTCCCCATACAATTCTGGAAAGTTTGATTTTTACCCTTCCACTCCTACCTCAAACACAATTCTAAATTTATTTATTTTTTATTGTTAAATTTAATGGGGTGACATTGGTTGGCAACAATTAGCCCATTTCCAGATGTACAAGTCCACATCACATCATTCATGCATCATGTTATGTGCCTACCACTCAGAATCAGCTCCCCACCTTACCATATATCCGGTGCTCAACCCTACCTCCCCCAACAACTCTTCCTCCCCCCTCCTCCCCCCTCTCCAGGTAACTACCAAACTATTGAGTGTGTCCATAATGCTGGTGCCCTCTCCCACCTCCCTTCCCTCTCTCCCTCCCCCCTCCTCCCCTTCCCTCAGGCAATCACCAGGCTATTGAGTGTGTCCATAGGTCTCTGTGTCTTTGTTACTTTCAGTTTTATATTCCACCTATAAGTGAGGTCATATGTTTCCTGGTTCTTTCTGTCTGACTTATTTCACTTAATAAGATGGTCTCTAGGTCCATCCATGTTGCCACAAATGACTGTATTTCATCATTTCTTATCGCTGAGTAGTATTCCATTGTGTAAATGTACCACATCTTCTTGATCCAGTCATCTATCGAAGGGCATTTTGGTTGTCATACACAATTCTAAATCTGAAATGATTGCCTTATTTGGGGGCTGGAGTGCATGTTGGGTAAATGTGGTTGGTGTTTATGAAGCTGTGAGCTGCTTGTATGTGTGCCCTTGCTGGTACAAATGCCCACCTGGGTTTTTAAAATGTTAGCTTGAATCCCACCCAGGTTGTCCCCAAAGTGGTTCTGTTGATAACAGGTCTGACAATTAAGTTTAAGAACTCATCTTAGGGGAAGCTGGGATGGCTCAGTGGGTTGAGCGCTCACTTTGCAGCGCCGGGGACCAAGGATCGAATCCCAGCCCTGGCCCGTGTGGAACCATATGCTGAACTGGGGAGTTCCCCCAGTTCAGTTCTCTCTCACTCTCTCTGTATCTCTCTCTCTATCTCTCTCTGTCAAAAAAATAACAAACAAACAAACAAACAAATAAATAAATAAATAAGAACTCATCCTAGAACAAGTGTTACATAACTCATTACTGAATATCACTGTGGTCATTTTTGAAGTACTCCCCTTGGGAAGCTATGCACCAACACCAGTGCCTAGTTCACCTTTCAAAGCAATTTTGGAACTTTTTTTCTGGAATGAGCCCTCATTGTATTACCCTTGGTGTCCTGAACATTATCAACATATTTTCCTTTCAATATTTCCTTTATCTTCTGGTAAAGAAAAAAAGTCACTGGCGACCAGTAGAGAGGGTGATCCAATACAGTTATGTGTTTACTGGCTAAAAACTCCTTCGCAGTACCCTGTGAGCTGATGCATCATCGTGATGCAAAAACCTTGAGTTGTTGGCAAGAGGCTCAGGTCATTTTGATCTCACTTTTTTACTCAGCCTTTGTAGCACTTCTAAATAGTCAGCTTGGTTGATTGTCCAATTGATATAAATTCATCATCAACAATCCCTCTGATATCAAGAAAGGTGATCAACATCATTTTGTCTCTTAATTTGGACTGACATAATTTTTTGGTCATGGAGAATGGCTGACTTCCATTGTGCACTTGGACACACTGTTTCAGGGTTGTATTGGTACACCCATGTTTCATACCCAGTGTTAACATAGATCAAAACATCATCTTGCCTCTGCAAATGGTATTGGCAAACTTCGACTCTGTTTTTGTTCATCAGTGAGCTCCTTCAGGACCATTTCTACACACATCTTTCTCATGCCAAGATTTTCAGTTAAGATTTTTCTGTTTCTCTTTTGATGCTTACTTAGTCTACTGAGTTCACAGTCAGCTGATGATTTTGGTACACAAATGGATAAACTTTTGCAATGATTTTGTCAGTTCTGCTCATTTCTGGCCACCCCAAATTCTCTTCATCAGTGACATTTTCTCTCCCCTCAGAAAAACATCGAATCCATTTGTACAATGACATTTTCTCCATGGCATTATCCCCATCAACTTGGACTAACTTGTCCCTGATTTCACTTCAACTCTAGGCAAGTTGAATAAGAAATTTAATGTTTGTTCGTTGCTGGAATTTAAGCTCCAACATTCTCAAGACAGCATACAAAAACACATGACAACAATAATGACCACCACTCAGGAAGACACCATCACACTTTGACATGAGCACAGCTGTGAGACACTGATATACCAAGGTTATAACACCTTACTGAGTTGTTTGTACAGTGCTGCCAACGTGAGCCTACAATGGCAAGTTTGTGAACTTAATTGTCAGAATTTGTACAATAATATTTTAATTTAAATTTGTTTTCACTTGAGCAAGGGGTGTCTTATTTTTAATATTCACAAAGGCATGGTATAAGTAGTTTTTCAGTGGCACCATTCAAATACATTCATTTTTCTCTATTATTATTGCTACAGTTTTGATCCAGATTTCATTAGTTCTTGCATAAATTTTTGCACCATCCACCTAATTTAACTATCTCTGTTTCCATTCTTGCCTTTTTACAATCAATCAATCTATCTATCTATCTATCTATCTATCTATATATATATATATATATATATATATATACATCTCCTTTGTGATAATCGTTATTTTTCCAAATCAGGTTACTTAAAACTCCTGTTGTTCTCCTGCTTAAAACACTTCATTGGCTTTCCACCAGACTTACATTATCCAAGTGCTTTACTATTAACCCCTAAACTGTCTGACTGCCACTACATTACGCTACTCCCCACTTCACACTACCTTAGCAGTCACTGAAATTCTGTCTAAGCTCAAGTTTAGGTTTGCTCCTAGGGTCTCTCCAGAGACTGCTTTTTTTTTATCTGAAATAATGTTTCCTTAAGAACTTGTATAGCTAGCTCTTTCTTATTATTTAGATCTGAGCTAAAAAGAAACCTCCCATACTATGAAAAAGAAGTCTTCCCAAATCACTGTCATATCATCTTATTTTATTTCTTCATAGCAATTGTCTTAGTCAGTTTAGGCTGCTATAACAAAATATGAGAGACTGAGTGGCTTTTAAACAACAAACATTTATTTCTCACAGTTCTGGTGTCTAAGAAATCTAAGATCATGGTAGCAACAGATTTGGTATCTAGTGAGACCTGCTTTGTCATAACTGGCCATCTTCTCACTGTAACCTTATGTGATGGAAAAGAGCAAGGGAGTTTTCTAGGGTCTTTTTTTATAAGGATACTAATCTCATTCTTTTTTTCTTTTTTTTAATCTTTTTTTTATAATCTCATTCTTGAGTGTCCCACTCTTATGACCAAAACACTTTCCCCAAACTCCATCATTTAATATCATCCCTAGGCACTATATTCAATATATGAAATTTGTTTATTTATTTTTTTACTTAAGATTTATTTTATTGTTTGATAGGGGAAAAGAGGGAGAAAGAGTTAAGGGGAGAGAGAGAAGGGGGAAGGCTCATAGCAGTTTCCATAGCTGTACATCATTAGTTGTAACATAGTTTCATTCCACACAGGTAGATGTGGGGTTATGATGGGCAGGAACCAAATTGGGGTCCTCTGATGTGCGAGGTCAGAACCTTCACTAACATCTGGTAGTTACCAGTTGTGCCACAGTTCAGCATATGGCTTAACATGGGCCAAGACCAGGATTCGATCCCGAGACCTCACAGTTGCAAGTACTCAAGCTGCTGAGCTATCCCAGCATCCCAACATATGAATTTTGAGGAGACACTGATATTCAGTCTATAGTAGCAATTATCACTATCTGGATTTATCTTGCATCTTTCTTGCTGTTTTCTATATGCCTCCAGGAAAATATAAGTTTCATGGCATGGAGTCGCTCTCCAATAAATATTTAATGAATAAACAAATGCTTGGCACCACTAGCTGCTGTACATACATCTTGCAGGCTTAGACAAACAGTATTCAAGCAGCCAGTGCTGAGCCATAGCATGTTCATCTACTTCTTCTTTCAAATGGTTCTCTTTCTGCTTTTCCCTTCTTTGCTCAGAAATGAAAGGCTCTCCCTGATAACTCACACTGTTTAGAGTTTTAGGTTATTTTCTCTACTTCATTCTGCAACAGTATTGGGGCCATTTTACTGTTGTTACTCTAAACAACATTTACAAGGTCCAAAACAATGAGAATAACCTTCCCTTTTCCCTGTAGCAAAGGCATAAAATACATTTACCTTCTGAGGCTCTCTCTACTGAAAAATGTCCCTTTAGAGTCCACTTTGAGCCAGAGCTATTTATCTTCCAGTTCCTTAATTTCAAACCCTTCTACATATTACACCTCATGATGTTTTTCAATGCAGAAAAAATTATTTCTTACTCATCTTTGTATTCTCAGCTGTACCACAGGAATGAGCATATAGGTATTCTATAATATGTATTGAAGAAAACTGAGTATGTTTTCAAAATTTATTGAAATATATGAAAGACTAGAAAGAAAAGCATTTACTGAACCAAAATGTATATATTTTATCTAAATAGTTATATGTGTGTGTATATATATGTATA
>PVKE010011785.1:0-39548 GCA_004027555.1 Craseonycteris thonglongyai | reverse complement strand
AGGATCGAGTCCCGGCCCCAGCCCTTGCGGACCCATGTGCTGAACTGGGGAGTGCCTCCAGTTGACTTATCTCTCTGTCTCTGTATCACTCTCTCTCTCTCTGTCAAAAACAATAAAAAAATAAATAAAAATAAAGATATAAATAAAAATCGCAATTAAAAAAAAAAAATGTTAGTTGGGGGAAGCCGGATGGCTCAGTGGGTTAAGCGCCCACTTTGCAGCCCCAGGGACTGAGGATAGAATCCCGGTCCCAGCCCCGGCTTGCGCGGACCCATATGCTGAACTGGGGAGTGCCCCCAGTTTGGTTCTCACTGGGGTGAGACCCGGGCCCAGTTCCTGCCCTGTGCAGCCCTGCCCACCTGTGGAATAAAACTACAAGGAAAAACCAGTGATGTGCAACTATGGAGAATGTTCTGGGCCCTCCCCCTTCTCTCTGTCTCTGTCTCTGTATCTCTCTCTCTATCAAAAACAATAAAAACAAATCTTTAAAAATGTAAGTTGGGATGCCAAGATAGCTCAGCAGGTTGAGCATTTGCCTTGCAATCACAAAGTTTAGGAATCGAATCCCTGCCCCAGCCCATGCAAAACCATATGCTGAATTGTGGAGCAACTGGTAACCACTGATGTGGCAATAAAGGTTCTCGCCTTTGTGTGTGGGAGGCCCCTGATTCAGTTCCCACCACACACAGCCCCACACCCACCTGTGTGGAATGAAACCATGTCACAACTAATGATGTACAACTATGGAGACTGCTCTGCCCCCACTTCTCTTTCTCTTTCTCTCTTTTTCTCTCTCCCCCTCTCCTCTCAAACAATAAAATAAATCTTACAAAATAAAAAAGGAAGCTTTCATCTCAAGGTTCTTCATTTAAATCATTTTGTTAACATTGCCCTCAATTCAAGACCCCTTTGACCTTCCTTCAAACCTGCTGGCCCTCTGTGTTAATTCACTGCCTGCCTCCTTGGACCTGTGTTTAGCTGTTTCCTCATCTGTAGTCCCACCTAGGCTGTGATCTCTGTAAGGACAGGCATGGTGTCTTGCTGACTGTCACAACACCAGCTCTTAGCACAGTATTTTGTGTATGTATTATATGCAATGCACGGTATTATGTAAAATAAATACATGTTTAAGTAAAAGTATATGTATAATAAACAATAAAACAGTCTGAATTTGAGTTTCAAGTTTGCCTCCTCTTAGCTGTTATCCTTGAACAAGTTAAACACTCTGAGTTCAGTTTCCTCATCTATAAAGTGGAGATAATACCTTGTAAAGTTTGCATAAAAGTGAACAAGGCTAGAATGTCTAGAACAGAGCCCGACACCTAGCCAGAGAGAAGCCAGCGCACGATGCAGGCGCATTTTCCCGGCCCTGTTCAGCTGCCAGCACGGAGCACCTTCTAATGAGAGCTTCAGACGCCGGCCAGTTCCTCAGCTGAAGCTGAGAAAGTCGGTCATGTGTGAGGACCCTCTCCGCTCCTTCCCTGAGTCTGGCACCCAGCGTCCTGGGGTGACTGCTGGGCCAGGGTCACTAACCTGACAGCTACCCTGGGTCACACCTGCAATGCCCATTTTCTCCTGTGTTATATGCCCCTGCTGATTCATAGTTTCTGCTCATCCCGACTGGTTTCTGCTCTACTCTGTCCTCTCCCTGTGTCTCCTGACACACCCACTAAAACAGGAATCCATTTAACAAACCTCATTGCAGTTGTAGAAAATGGATAAAGTACATGCCTGTCTTTGAGGAGTTCACAACCTAGTGGTGGGGACAGAGAAACTGCAATTCAGAATGGTAAGTGCTATAATCCAGGATGGAAAGGCTCCCTGAAAACCCTGAGGACAGGGTGACCACAGCCTTCTGCCCTGTCCACACTGAGAACTCTGTGTTGTAAGCACACCAACGCCTGAGAGGGGCAGCGACCTTTGCTCTTTTAAATGGAAAAAAATTTTTTCTGGTGGGAATCCAAGCTAAAAAGACAATCTCCACCCCCACTGAGAGAATCCTGGCACAACTGTTAATACATTGATTGACGTGGCAGCTCCAGGCTTTCGTCCTCATCCGTATTCTGTCATACTCCCTAAGAGGAAACAGGGCCCCCCAGAATGGGGACAAAAGTGGAATGGAGACATCAGGACAAAAATAGGCCAACAGGACGAAAGGTGGTGTCTGATGGGAGTGAACACTTTCTTGGTCTCTCCGGTATCTCTTCCTTTAGGTTTTGAGTCTCTCCTCCCTTCCCCTACCCCCAGGGGCCGGTGCTTGATGCCGCTTATATCCTTCAAAGGTGGCAACTTGGGGAGACTAGAAGGAAAGGAGCAGGCTGCTCAGACCTGCCTCTAGGCTGCAGATATGAAGACCTCAACGCTATCAAGGAGTTTGACCCAACTAGGGTGGCACTCACAAAGGAACTTAGGAACCACAGCTCACGGAACAATAAGACTACTAAAAGAGCAAGAAATAAACTTCCTTTGTGCCGAATTGTGTCATGACCAGAACCTAGCCTACACACCCTAACTTTAAAACTGACTATAATACAAGGCAGAATGAAGTAAATGCTAGGGAGAGATATGAGTCACGTGCTTAGAAAAGAACAGATGAAGAAATGATGGTTGTATTGCCTCGCATATCCTATCCGATCCTCATGATAACACTGCTGAGGACATTTTATCTCCTCTGCATAGCTGAGGAGACTGAGCGTAGAAACGTTAAGGAACTTATCTCTGTTAACCTTCATGGCACACCATCAAAACCTGTTAGTGAAAGAGGGCCCAAAGTAAGGGTACTGTCCTACTTTAATAAATTCACTGTTTGCTTGGCTTAAAAAAAAACAGAATCCTATAGTCTTTCCACAACACCGTGTTACCCCTTGTACTGGAGGTCAGAGATGGCTTGACAGGTGTTGGTATTTGAACTGGACCTGAGACAATGAGCAGGGTGTACAAACCAAGTATGGGAAGTAGTAAGGTATCCCAGAGATCTCACACGCTTATGCAAAATTAAGCCATGCATAAGTGACCCAGAGTTATAGCACAGTAGCTACACTATTGGAAACAAACTCTGTTTACTTCATAAAGTGCCTTTCTGGAGAGCTAATTAATCATTTTGATTTAAGCATGCATTTTTTCCTTGCTATGCAGGTACACCAGTCACTGGGATGATAGGCCCATCCACCATCTGTCTGGGTAAATAATAACTGCCAAAAATCAGAGGCTGCATCTCTTAGCAGAGGACACTCTAGTCTTGGCAGTTGGCTTGAGCCTCCTTATGTAGAACACATCAATTAAGGGGACTATTAGGCTTCCATTAGATCCCCATGGGATGCGTTAGAAGAAAATCCTGTAGAATATTTCATCCCAGAAAACATATTTGGATAATCCAGAGGAGTGGTTTAATTAGGGTATTAAAAACTCACTGAACTAATTCCAAAATGGACTTGTTTTTGTCAAAACTACATAGATATCAGTCTCCCAGGACAAAGACAAAAAAGAAAAAAGAGAGAGACGTGCCCATGTCCTCTGCCCTCCTTTATAACGTGCAGATGGCTACAGTGATTCATGTCTTAATCTCTTTAGGTCCAAGCTTTCCAGAGTAATTTGCACTGAGTCTTTCCTGCTGTGATTAAACCATATCCATATTATACATCTCAATTCTTCCTGCCAGGGTTGCAAAACTGTGAAGTCACCAGGGGCCTAGATCTCAAAACAAAATTCATGTTCAAGGTCAGTCTTGCAATGAAGTCCTATGTACCCCTTCCAGATTGTGAGCAAGTTACACACTGTGTCACATAATGCTAATGCCAGCCTAGAGTCTGGCATATGGTGGCATAACATGAAGTCTACCACAGCTCCAGGCAGTAGAAGAATGTTCTTGAAGAAGCTCAGGTTCTTTCCAGGGTTTCACGTTGCCCCAAGTTTCAAATTCTACCTGCGAGTGAGGTTGAGGTCCTTGTAATGGTCAAAATCCAAATTTTACTCTTTCCTGACTCCCCTTGGATATGCAGAACCTCAACATCTGCAAAATATTTGCAGTCTTCCTAAGAATTCCCAGCAGATGTCCCACCTGTGCTCAGGAGCAAAGCCAGGCTACTACCATATGGGGGCCACGGTTCCTCTCCTCTTCCCATCTGCCACCTCCACTTTCCAAGGCACTCAGCCCCAGAAGTGGGGACTGAATGAGGAAACAAACTGAAATAGCAGACACCACACTACTCAAACTTGCCCCTCCAATGTGCTGCCAAGACCTCCTAGTTGGGTCTAGTTTACCCAACCCAGTTCCTTCTACCCTTGGGGTGAGGTTATTTTTAGAAGGTTCCTCAGACCACCCCCCCCCCCCAGAATGTAGATTTTTTTTTTAAAGATTTATTTTACTGTTTTTGACAGAGACAGAGAGAGACAGAGACGGGGTGGAGGGGGGGTTACCCAGAGCAGTCTCCATAGTTGTACATCATTAGTTCCACACAGGTGGGCAGGGCCACGCAAGGTGAAACCGGAACTGGGCCAGGGGCCTGCCACATGGGAGGCATGACTTCTGGAGCCAGGGGCTGAACCGGGTGTGTGTGGGTGTAGGGAGGGGGGTGGGAGGCAAGAACCAGCCTGGTGGTCTCCCACATGGGAAACACACCCCAGTTCAGTATTTGGGTCTGCAGGGCTGGGGCTTGATCCTCAGTCCCCAGGGCTGCAAAGCAAGTGCTTAACCTGCTCAGCCATCCCGGCTTCCCCAAATGTAGGCTTTTGATGAGCGGGGCACCCCTGAGTAGCAGACAGCTGTGTCTTCTCATTCCTTCTTCTCACACACTCACTCTCACACATGTAGTTAACTTTGTATCATTTATCAGAGCCCATGCCATGTGTTTGATGTGTAATTAATTAATTAAAATATGTGTGACCAGTGACTATAAGCTCCAGGGAGGAAATGACCATCTGCGTTTGCTCACTATTGTGTCCCACTGCTTAACACAGAGCCTGGTGAACAAAAGGCTCAAGTTTGGAATGCTTCCTTCTCCCTCTCCCTCTCCCCTTCCCCAGTTTCTCACTGCTTCTGCTATAGAAGACTAGATAGTTATGGGAAGAACTAGTGTATGAGGAAAGGGATTCCCCTTTTGCTAAAAACTTGAGCTACTGATTAAATTATTAGGCATTATTACTTCCTAGGTGCCAAGTACCATCTAAGCATATTCTTTCATTTAATCCTCACAGTAGCACTATGAAGTATATCTTATTATGATTTGTATTTTATAGGAGAACCAAAATAGAAAAATTAAGTAACTGGATCAAATGGTAAGACCTTGTAACTGGTAGGGCCAGGAGGTCCTGCTAAAAAGTTTGCACATTCTTTGATTCGAAAGGTCTGCTGTAGAATGGCTGCCCTAAATCCACTTGGCCACACCCAAAGAGGCCCTGTGGGACAAGTTTGTGGAGAATAAAAGTTGAAGCCAGTTTGTGGAGAATTTTAAAAAGTTATGGTGCAAAGACCCACTGTTTTCTTAGACTCAAGACCAGAAGCAATGATCATGGTAATGATTGTGACACAAACCACCCATTAGCACAACAGCAAGGTTTTCCCAACAGACAGTGACAATAGAGGAGATCAGTGACAATGAGAGTCTCCCACACTATCTGTCAGTAGAACCATGATGATGGCAGCAGAGGCGAAGCCAGCTGGTCCAGCAAAGGTCCTAAATTCACAAAGCAACGCACACAGTTAGGCAGCCACCAGTAGCAGAGAGTGAAGACAAGGTTCCAGTTTGTGCCAGACAGTTTATCAGAAGACAATTGATGGATGGGAGAAAGGTGGGGCTGGAGGCTGAGGGGGGCGGGGGGGGGAGATGATATAGAGCAAAGTTACAGTCCCTGCTCTTAAACAATCTAGAGACAGCCATGGAAACCCACAAGTGCAATGTGGTGTGGCAGGAAAGGACAGGCAGTGGTTCACAAACTTCACAGACTCACCTGGAGGATGTGTTAAAACAAGTTGCTACCCCACCCTTATTGACTGCATATAAGTTTTCTACTGCTACTGTAAACAAATCACCACATTTGGTGGCTTAAAACTGCCTTAGGTATGGTTCTGAAAAAAAAATGTTTGTTCTAAGTCAGAATAGTTTTTATTATTTTCCTCATCTTATTTATTGCTTTTGCTTGATATCCTATTACTTTTATCTGTATTGTCTCTCAGTTTTTGAAAATAACTAAATTGAAATTTGAAGTCAATTCAGAAGTCTATAATTTTCCCTTTGTTGAAATGTTCCAAAATATATTTGGAAATGCAGTTTAAATACTGCATTAAAGTTTAATCAATTAGGCAATCCCCATTAAAAAGGGGGAGAAATGTAAAGTATGTTTAGAATGACATATGCTCTTAAAAAATTACCAAGTATATTTTATAAAAGGAGAGAAACTCAATTTTAACTAAGTAGCAATAATAACTAAATACTATGCTAATAATTTTATGCATCTAATGGATTATAAGAAATTCCCACAGACTATCTTCTGACAACATACACTTCAAACCCTGTTTCTACTCTACTGCCCACGGTTTCCCTGGACCAGGCACTTTGGAGCAGATTCCGTTGCGGTACAACCTCTGACCCTGCACCTTCTTTTAACAACTTTACAGTGAGTGTCTGAGTATTCCTGGAAACCATTCCTACGCTGAACAGCTAGCAATAACTTAACTCTTCATGGAAGAGAGATAAAACGATTTAAATATGTTCACTAAACTCTAAATGTATTCCTCACTCAATGTCCCATTAGCTGGATCCCCAAAATGTCCTTGGTCTCTCCAACAGCATCTGACACAAAGTAAAGTGTGATGAAGAGGTACTTAAAAAGGAGACAGCCCCCCTACCTAATTGTATGCAGCTAAAAAAAGTATCTTACTTTTACAGAGAACGGAATAGTGGTTACCAGAGGGGAAGGGGGTGGGGGAAGGGTGAATTGGGTAAAAGGGGTCAGATATATGGTAACAGAAGGAAACTAGACTTCTGCTGAAGTCTAATGGTGAGAGTGCAATAGAATATAAAAATATTGAATTATAATGTTGTACACCTGAAATTTATAGTATTAACCAATGCCACATCAATAAATGTAATGAGAAGTAATAAAAATAAAAGTTTACTTTTGCAAATTTTTAAAAACATAATTACGGCAACATACTGTCAGGGGACGACACACACACACACACACTCACACACACACACGGCCTTGGAAAGGGGCCTGTACGTGTGAGGCGCCCTAAAGATAGATCTTCACTGGCTTCATGGTAAATCTGTCTCTAATTCCCATTGTTGATCTCATTCGCCACAACCAGCACATACACCAGTAACAAACACAACAATGTGTAGTGGCTCAAACATGATAGAGGTTTCTTTCTTTCTCACATAAAGACCAAACAACGTTTTCTTCACTGACTAGCACTCTCCTCTACGTGACAACTTGGGGACTCCAGACTCCTTTCTTCTTGTGGCTCCACCTTCAACACATGAACTCCAGGACTGCAGGGCCCACCTGTATCAAACCACAAAAGGAGAAAAGCGTGGAGGATCATGTTAGAGCCAACTTGCCTTATTGGTGGGAAAAGGAGAAGGTCACAAGAGCACCATGGGAACTATTCTGGGTCCAAGCTTAGTTCCAGGTATCCGGTTGCCACAGCCCCAGGTGCCTAACTGCAGAAATTTTTCATTGCTAAAGCCAGCCAGGAACTTTCCCACCCACTCTAAGGCGGTTGGGAACTTGGCTACAAACTATCCACAAAACACGCCCTAGATGCTGGGACCTCCTGCTATCCTCCTGCCCCCCTTTCTGGTTCTGCCTGATACCTGCCTATAGAAGTGCTCTCCCAGCTCCCAGAAGTCAGTCGGCCCGGCCGTTTCTAATAAACTCGCTTGCTAAGCCTGAACTCTCAATGTGCTCTTCCTTCTTTCAGATCGTATGTGGGAAGTTCTGTAAAAGGGCCCAATGCACGAGTGAAGCAGATCACATTCCAACACCTACAACTCAGTCACGGAGACACTTCTAACTGCAAGCCAGGACCCAAGTGGAAATCCTGAGGGTCCCGTTTTCATCCTGCATCACTTTGAAGTCCAGTTTACAAGCAGACAAGGTGGGCAGTTAGATTACTCTCCTTTGGGTGGTTGCTAGGGCAGGCACAAATGTAAGAGGAAGAAAGAAATCCCTTCCTATGACCTCCTTGCCCATGGAGTTACTGTGAAAAGATGATGAGTCGTTTTCAAGTGCCACCACTAGATGGCTCTTCAGGACTTGTGATTCCTCACGTTCTGATCGGAGTCGCTTTTCAGTGGAGCAGGATAAAAGGATTTTCCAGTCATTTGAGCAGCGATATAAAAGGCCTTATTCTCCCTGGCTTCACCCAAAGATGGGGTTTGGGCTTGCCTCCACCTCGGGAAGATTAGCAACTGACAGAAAAGAGAACTGAGTGCTGTTAAGCAGAATATGGACGGTGTCGCCTGTGGGTAGAGAGGCAGAGTACACAGGGGCCTGGCCAGAAAGCATGCCTCAAGGCACAAATCGGTTCATCGTCTGTGAAATGGAGACTATAGTACTATTGTAACTTAATACAGGTTTCCTGCCTTTTCAAGTGCTTTCACAAATACACTCTACTTCTGTCCCCCTGACATCCCAGTTAGAGCAGCATTAAGCATTACTGGTCCCTCTTTGCAGGTGGAGAAACTAAGGACCTAAAATAAAAATCAACTTGCCTGAGGTCACAAGGAAAGCTCCCGGTGGTGTGGAACTCGTCATTCTTCACATTGCTCTGTGCTTTGCTTTCTATAAAACACAAACAATACTTTGCCTTCCTTGTTCCTCACTATGGTGACAGCAAGCGAGACAGGTAATGTCATTGGTGTATTCATTTTATGGAGGAAAAAACCTGAGGTTCAGGAAGGTTTAAGTAACTGGACCATTTTGGCATGACTACAGCTATTATTTCACATTTTCAGATTTTCTCTTAAAGTAGGCTTTTTAACCTCCACACCAAACACTTTTGTTGTCCAAAAGGACTGAGTTGCTCCACTTGCTGCCATATAGAGTATAAATATTTACGTTCTTTTTAAGTGTTTAGAAAATGCCATATTCCTCTTTCCTATTGAATATGATCCTATGGTCCAGGCCATTGTCAAGATTAGCCTTGCCTGTTACAAGCTCTAGTACATTTTGACACTATTAAGAAAAAAACATGTGTGTGTGTGTGTTTCTATATATGTATATAGAAAAACAAGGTGAGCGTTAAGAGAGGAGCACACAGCCAGTCCTCCCGTGCGCCTCTGTAGGGAGCATGTGGCGTGGAGCAGGGTTTCTCAAACTGGGCTCCACCTCCCACCCAGAGAACACTTCAAGGCTGTTGCCCGGAGCTGGGCTGTTTTTCAAATCCTCCCCTCATCTGAGATTATTCTAAAAAACAGCCAGGACTGAAGACCATTCTCCTCTACAACGTAAGAGCAGCAGTCCATGATGTGCTTACACTGGAAACTTTTACCTTAGCCCAAAAGAAATGAAAATCTCATGTGGAGGCGATTAAGTTCAAACTAACCTAAAAGTCAGCTACGAGTATTAGCTTAGAATAAGAACCCATTAAGTAACCGACAGGGCTTTGCTCCTCCACACACTCTAGATGAGATGGAAGTAAATTCACAGCTAAAGAGGGTATTGTGTTCTCTCCAGCCATGTGATTTTCAGGTCCCACTGACACTTGCCAGTGCCTTGAACATGGCAGACACTATGCTGGAGGCTGTTTATATTTCAGTTCCTCTCACAACCACCAAGTGGCCAACACCAGGACCCTTGTTTTATACATGAGAACACTGATACTCAAATATTATCAAGGGACTGACTTGCCCAGTGCTTTTAAATAGCAGAATGGGTTACATCCAAGGCTTAGCCCTTTGCTGGTAGTAGAACCCTGAAACGCAGAGAATATTATCATTCCTCCTCTTCAGATGAAAACCCCACCCCTTAGGATGGTTCAAGAACTAGCTCTACCAATGGCCTCACTAGGAGAAGGCAGAAGCAGAATTCAGCAGAGGTCAACCTGGGTCCACGCCCATTGAGTGTGGCAGTTCCAAGTTCATTGTCTTTCCTTGCAGTTGGTGTGTGACACCCCACGGCAGCAAAGGCAAGGCCTTCCCAGCTCAAGGGCAGCCCTGCTCAGAGAGACGACAGTAATTCAAGTCCTGCTGCAGTGCTTCCTGCTTCCTCCTGACATTGTGTGGGCCACAATGGCTCTTACCATGTTCTGGCAGCCACCCATGGCCTGGGCCTGTGCCAAGGAGACTCCGATTCTGCCCGAGTTCTGGGCTACGGTTCAAAGGTGGCCTCAGTTTCTCTGGGCCACTTTCCTGCCGTGCACTGAAGTGCTGTTGTGATGGGCAGAGCTGATTAAGAGATCGGATTCCGTGCCACATTCTGCACCCCGGACTCAGCGTCCTGGGACGCCTGGCACAAGCTGAGCGCCCGCCACCGGGCCCTGGCAGGAAGGCCCCGCACACAGAGCTCACTGGGAAGACACACCGCCCTGGCCCAGCCGGTGCTTTGTGCGGGGTTTTGTTTTGTCCTGTGGAGTAGAGGCTCCCTCTGCCAGTGCTCTTGGCCAAGCAGCTCGTGTGAAGGGGCCGGTTAGTCACGGATTCCGAGTCATTGTGGAGATGGGGCATTTTCAGTGCCGCAGCTTCCCGTGACCTTTTCAATCCTGAGCTGTAAACTCCTGGAGCATCCAGGGCCCTTCCTCCCTGGATGGGGAGAAGGGTGGCCACCGGAAGTCCAAGACTCTTCCTGCTCTGCTGAGGCCTCTTGGGCAAGATTGGTGACAATAATCATGACTGTTTAAAAAGGGTCTTACTATCACAGAGACCTATGGACACACTCAATAGCTGGGTGACTGCCTGAGGGAAGGGGAGGAGGGGGGAGGAGAGAGGGAGGGGAGGGGGGAGAGGGCACCAGCATTATGGACACACTCAATAGTCTGGTGGTTACCCAGAGAGAGGGGAGGAGGGGGGAGGGAGAGTTGTGGGGGGGTGGGGGGTGGGAGTGGGCACCGGATATATGGTGGTGGAGGGGGAACTGATTCTGGGAGCTGGGCACATAATACGATGCATGGGTGATGTGATGTGGACTTGTACATCAGGAAACTGTCTAATTGTTACCAACCAATGTCACCCCAATAAATTTAATAATAAATAAATAAGTAAAATAAAAAGGGTCTTTCTATACTGCTGGGTGGGGTCTCTATGTCATCTAAGGCAGCCGCAACCGGATGTGATATGGTTATTGCCATTTGACAGAAGAGAAAACTGAAGGTTAGTGATCTGCCCGAGGTAACGTAGTTAAAAGGAAACACAGGAGTGAACATTCAGTTCTGCTGCAAGCCAATGGTTCCAGAGACACTTCTCAGCATTCAAACCCCCTAACTAAAGTAGCTAGGACCCACCCACAGTGGCATCTCCCGGAACGCAGGGACTTCTTGTCTAGTGACAAACATTGCCCACTAACATAGAACAGTCAGCAACACGAACTAAACGGCGAACACTGAGGGGGGCTCCCTTCCAAGTAAGGGGCCCGCTGACTTGGTTATCGCAGCTGCTGTAGGAACTACCAGAGACCGGGGGCTTACACAACAGACACTTAGTCCTCAGGGCTCTGGAGGCTGAGGGGCCACCAGCACGGTGCCGCGGGGTGGTTTTGTGGCGAGGACCCTCGTCCCGGTGTACAGATGTCTGTCTTCTTTCCATGTCCTCGCCTGGGGGGAAGACAGAGCCTGCTCTCGGTCCCCTTCTTATAAAGGGCACTAATCCCCTTCATAAGAGCTCCGCCCTCATGACCTACTCAGTACCATCACATGTCTATATACGAATCTGGAGGCGACAGCAAACATTCAGCCCAAGTACCCATAGTTCAGGGAAAAGCTGATGACTCAGGTGGATCCTAGAAGGAGAGGAAAGGGGGACACTGTGACAGCTGCCAGCAGCAGTTCTGACCCAGTGCTCCTGGGCCCTGGTCTGGAGGGAGGATATTATCCTCCATCAGTGTTCGTGGGCCTTGTCAGCAAACGGGAGCCACTGCCCCAGCATGTCTGTTCTGAGGAGGATCCTTTTCCGTGCTGATCCCCTGGGCCACGGCTCCAACCCTGTGCCTGTGGCAGAGTTTAAAAACAAGAGGACCCTCCCTTTGAACACCCTGCTTGGTAGCACTCAAGTAAGCGTGGGTTGGATTTGTTTCTACTCATCTTCTTGCCTGTGCAGCCTCCATAGTGTATGTGACCTGTACAGCTTGTGACCCTGAGTTGCAATGACAGCAGTAGATTTATCACACCCCAGTTCTAGACTCACTTGAAGAGCCAAGCTAGCCTGAGTCTCCTTTCTCGACTATGCCTTGAGACTGTAGAAGCTTCTGGGGGTGCCAGCAAGCTCTAAGGAGAGGGGAAGACTATCGGGAGAGGCACTAAGACTATACAAAGCGGGCAGTAGGAGCCTGAGCAATTTCTTGACCATAAAGGAAGCCTAGGCATAGTTGTCCCCAAATTGTAGAGTTGATCCTACAAGTTATTCTACTTCTCCTGCTCCAAGTCCCTGCTCACTGGGTGCTGTTCTGATTTTCATGTCTCCTGTGTATGTAGATATATACTAGGGATTCTCCTGGTCAGTCCTGAACTGACTTATGTTTATGTTTTTGACTGCCCATGAACAAGAGGCCTTATAGTTGATACTTGTGAACTCGGACAGTGTGAGTCAGTGTGGATCAGTTCTGGGGCACTGACCAAATGCCAGATGGAAAATGGGTTTTCACCAGGGCAGATGGTACAAACGAGAGCTAAATTCAGGCTCGGGGAGCAAGAGTACTTGTTGTATTAGCAGCATCGGCCATGTAAGGAGTAAGGAGTAGGTTCCTGCCACCATCGTTGACTGCACTAGCCCACATCACATTTCTGCCAATGTCTGCCCTGCCTTCCCTTGCCATAGGGCGTATGACCACTCTCTCGCACTTTCCTCACACACTACTGCTACTGCTTGAAGCTAACCAGAAGCTCTGTTTCCTGCCTGTTCCCATGCCTGTCTTCCTCGTCATCATACCCCACTTCTCAGCACAGGACCTGCTCTCAGGAGGGACTTAATAAAAATGTGTGACTAGCAGTCCCAGTTTGTTCAGTCCTTGGTGGTTTCTTGGTATGTGGCACTTGCTCAGTGCTAGAACGGAGACAATCCTGGGTAAACTGGGATAGTTGTCCACCCTGAGACTCAAAATACTTAGGGTTAAATAGCAGGTGAGATAGAGGCCAGAAAAAGAGTGGATTCTTTTTCTGAGAGACTGAACTCTAAAGAGAAGTTCCTGTCCCCTGGAGTAGAACACTCATGCGTGAAAGTGGGGCTGGGAAATGGAGGGGGATTATAACAGGTATTCTCCATCTTGTCAGGACGTGGAGTGAGGAGAGGGGGAGGGTGGAGGCTTGAATGGCAATGAGCAAAGGCTTAGGACAGCCATCTAGAGAGTACAAGAAAACACTCAAATACATTCCAGGCACCAAGGAAAGTGCCGCTGAGATGGGGAGTCATGAATATGCAGCCTCCAGTGTAATAACTGATGAGGCTAAGATCCCCGGAATGTCCAAGGTCATATAATTACAAGCCTCTATTGTATTTCTAGTCTTGAAAAATATCTACCATTGCACTTAAAAGGAATTGTCTATGGGCAAGTATGTGGCTAAACAAGAGACAAAAGTTATCTAGGGGATACCAGGAAAGCTCAGTGGTGGAGAGCTTGCCTCCCAGACCCGGCCCGTGCAAGCCCATATGGTGAACTGTGGCGCACCTGGTAACCACCCAGATGGTGGTGAAGGTTCTCGCCTCCCAAGTGGGAGGCCCCCAGTTCAGCTCCAGTCCCACATGGCCCACGTCCACCTGTGTGGAATGAAACTGTCACAACTAATGTACAACTATGGAGACTGCTCTGGGCCCTTCCCTACCCCGCACCCCCACCTTCTCTGAAACAATAAAATACATCTTTAAAAAAAATGTTAATGCTTTCTAGCAGGCTGCAGTAGAAATATGACACATGAGAGGAAAGAACAGTATGCCCAGCCCTTGGCAGGACTATCACTAATGGGCACCTTACTGTACTGTGGTGGATGGTCAGACACACATGTGCTCAGACTGGAAGGCAATGTGGGGAGAAAATGGATCAGAGATGAGACGATTTGTAGGCTACGTGGGGCTACATGTTCTTGGCATCCTGGATAACAGAGTGGTTTGGAACCTTGACATAATGCCAAGAACTAAATTACTTTCTCCCTCTTGGTATAAATAGGGCATTTATACATACCCTATTGCAAATCCCCATGATAATCCTTTGTGACAGTTTTGCCAACGGAAAGATTGAATTTCGGTACTGTTAAATAACTGGTCCGTGACGCGTAAATTAGCAGAAATGAGAAGTAACTAAGTTGACTTAGACCCTCCCCTTGGCCTTCTTACTTTTCACCTGTATAGCAATCAGAATAGTAACAATACCTAAGCCTAAGCCTTTTAATATGAGATCATGTCTGACAGTGCCAGGCACCCCACAGACACTGGCTATATATTTGCCTAGCATAGTGGTTCTCAACTGGTAGCAGTTTTGCCCTCCAGGGGACATGTGGTAATGGGGATATTTCTGATTGTCACAACTCGGGGAGTGCTATTGGTATCCAGTGGGCAGAGGCCAGGGACGCTGCTAAACATTTTACAATGCACTAAACAGCCCCCTCAGCAACGAATTGCTGTGCAAACGTCAGTAGCTGTGAGGTGAGAAACCCTGATGGTAGCAGAACGCAGGGGCCTGGGAACCATGCACACTAACATGGCAGCAGAGCCTTGCAAGCAGCAGGCAGGTCTGGGGCGAAGACACCTGCGATCCGGACCTTGGATCCACTACTGGCTCTCAGCAGCTTATTTAACCTGTCTCAGCCTCACGTTTCAAATGGACCTAGAAACAGTACCTACCTTTGGGATTGTTAGTTTTGTTTTTGTTTTTTTTCTTTTTTAAGATTTGTTTTTATTGTTTTTGGCAGAGAGACAGACAGAGACAGAAAGAAGGGGGCGGGGGCAGAGCAGTCTCCATAGTTATAGGCCATTAGTTTTCCATACAGTTTCACTCCACAGGTGGGCGCAGGTCTGCCCAGGGCAAGAACTAGGCCAGGAGCCTCCTGCATGGGAGGCACACACCCCCCACCCATCTGAGCTGGGGGCCTCCTACATGGGAAGCTCGCCCTGGTGAGAACTGAACTGGGGGCCCACCCCAATTCAGCATATGGGTCGTCATGGGACGGGGCAGGACTTGATCCTCAGACACCGGGGCTGTAAGACCAGTGCTCAACCCACTAAGCCATTCCAGCCTCTCCTTCATGGGATTGTTAAGAGGCTCAGTGAGTTAGTTGGTGCTCAGCTCAGTGCTGGCACAGGGAAATGCACAGTATTGTTGTTACCATTATTAATGAAACGCACAGCAAGCAAGAAGGGAGAGATGCCTTGTTTTACTAAGCCAAGAAAGAAGGAAGAGGAAATTAAGAAACATAGCAGTACCTCTGTAATTGCTACTGGGTTATTAATGTTTTTCTACTGTGCAATTCTACCCTGGATGGTACTCAAGTAGTTTCGATAAATTAAATGACTGTTGGATAATATTCTGCTAACACAGTGGAATTACCGGTAATCATTTTTCACTACCTGGAAACAAGTTCTACAGGACACGGAGTTTCTGGTGTTGCAAAAGCTCTCTCCATCATTAACAAGATTCACTCTTCTATTTCCTGTGGTGCTTTCTTAAAAAAGGTTTTATTGAAAAGTGACTTAATGATAGCATTTAAAGTTGGCTACCATGGCTTGATACCAATTTATTTTTTGTTTTGTTTTGTTTTGTTTCCACAAATTTCTTTCTGAAAAGATTGTAGCACTTTTGAGTTGTGGAAACAATGATCTGGATTTTAAAATCTTCTCCAGTTACGCAGGGGTTTTGACTTTCTCACACTTCTCCTTATACTTGCTGGGTATTGGTCTCTTCCTGCATTTTCAGCAGCAGGGCTGCGAAACTGAAGGGACCCCTGTTCCTTTCCAGCTACCCACTTCACACCCAGTCTTTCCTCCTCTGCCCCTCAGCCCTTGGGATGATGCCCTGTGTCCTCTCTGCCACTCCATGCCTGGTTAAAACAGGTCTCCTTCCCCAAGTCTCTCTCAGATAACAGATCAGACCCCTCCCTCCAGGGCCACATTAGATTCCATTCATCAAACCTGCTCTTCAGGGAACTTCACACCCTTCATTCCTTCCTTGTGGAGAAGGAGGGCAGAAGGAGTGAAGAAGCACAGGGAAGAAGAAATCAACAGACAGGGGAGTGAAATGAGAGAGGAAAGGTATAGGGAATAGACAACCACCAGGCAAACAGACCGGCCAAAAAACAGCAGGAGACTCACAATCCTAATGGCTTCCACGTGGGGAGACTATGTATGTATGTATTTAAAATATATATAGCTGCAGACCCAATCAAGCACTGTGGCTTCAAGGCATTTTATGTACTCTTCTGAGCTACCCAATGAGCTGCGAAGAAGTGAGAAGTGGAGGAATATTGTTCTTCTCACCCTCTCCTGTAAGGAAATTTAGATGCAAAGAGGTTATAGCATGCCCAGTCTACTCCACCCAAAGTGGCTGAAGAACAGGAGGAAAGGACAGAAATGGACCCCTAGGTTTGCCAAACTTAAGCCTCCTATGTAACAGATTTGCAGGAAAAGCCAACAGAAAAATATATAGGTATCTGAGAATAATGAGAGGCCAGGGGGAAAAGAACAGGAACGAATGCAAGCAATCACACTGATGAGAGTGGAAAGGGATGGAAGAGAAATAAAGAGATGAAAGAAAGGAGCAGAAAAAATATAGAGGAAGAATGACCGAGATTCACACCCAAGGACCAGAACATGGGAGGTCGGCACCCGCCACTGGCTTCCTGTCCTCCGTAACACTGTCACCTAACAAGGCAGAGACCACGCGGGAAGCCCTCTTCTATGAAAACACCCAAATCAATAACAACATATCTCGGCTCCAGTCTTTTCAATATAGGTTTTAATTCATGATGCACTCAAAGGGAAAGGAAGGGAAGGGACCAGGGCACTGTTTGGAAGAAGCAATCACACTAAATACACTGACCTTTTGCTGAGAAGTTGGAAAGGGGGCAGGTGTCTAAGAAGCCACACCTCTTGCCCCTTCTGCAATCCCCACCCCATTATCCGAACCCCGCCTTGGTTTCTTGGCTGTTCGGTTCACCTGTTCCAGTAAGAACCTACCAACAGCTTTCTTTTCTTTTTTTTTTTTTAACACTCGAGGCTGTGGTTAAAAACATCCCCCAACTCCTCTCCATCTCCGTTTGTTTCATTTAATTGAAGTTTTTATTCCCATCTCCACGTGCATTTTCCAATCGTCCAGGCTTAGAAGAGGGAGAGGGAGCTCCCCACAGCAGTCTCTCGCGGGAGGAAAGGCACCTCGCGTCAGTCCCGGTGCGCCCCCTCCTCCGCGGGCGCCCCTTCCCAAACCCCGTCGGGTCGCCAAAGGCTGGCGTAAGCTGAGCGCCCGTAGCCCGAGCCGTAGCCGCAGGGCACGTGGTGGGGCGGGGGCGCGGGCTGGGCGCAGTCTGAGAAGAAAGAGGCGAAAGAGGCCAAAAGGCCAGGCGCATCCTCCCCGTTGGGAGAGTCCGCCGCGGCGGGGTACAGGGGGCGCAAGGGCTCGTTCAAGGTCGAGCCTCCGCGGGGGGCGGCCAGGGGCGGCTTCTTGTTCGGGGGACAGCCCGGGGCGCCCCACGGCTCTGGGTACAGCAGGCTCCCCACCATCGCCGCCGGCGGCTCGAAGAGGCCGGGCTCCACCTCCGGGGGTCCTAGCAGGACGGCGGCTCCGGTGGGGAACACCTCGAGAGGTTCCGCGGGGAGCAAGCCGCCCGCTTCGGTGCCCGCGCCGTAGTCAGACCCCAGCAGCTCGAAGAATTCCACGGTCTCGGCGCCCTTGTCCAGGTCGCCCAAGCTCACGCCGGGCCCCGACGGGCCGCACCCGCCGCCGCTCGCCCGGGACGGCTCGGTGAAGAAGGACGGCGGCAGGTTGCGGGCCCGCAGCGGGACCTTCGTGGGGCGGGGCGCCGCCGTAGCCCCGGCGGGGTCAGCCGCGGCCCCTCCTGCGCCTCCAGCGCCCGCTCCGCCGAGCCGGGCCGTGGGCGCCGCCACCGAACCCCGCGGCGGCTCGGCGCTCCCGGGGACATGGCGCAGCGAGTCGAAGAGCGCGGCCAGGCTTCGGCTTTGCAGGCTGGCGGACGCCGCGGCCTGCGACGCCTCTCGCCGAGGGGCGGCCTTGCCGTGGGCCGGAGCCGCGACGGGCGGAGCGCTGGGGGCGGCGAGCGGCCTCTTGGCCGGCGTGTCGGGGGCGCCCGGGGAGGGCGGGCCCGGGGACGCGGCGCCCATGAGGCCGCTGCAGCGCTTGATCTGCTTCTGCAGGTACTTGCGGTGGTTCACCTTCCGCTTCGACTTGCCCGGCTTGTCCAGGGCCAGCTTGATGTTGCTGGACGCCGAGTCGATGAAGCTGAGCAGGTCGCGGGTGGCCTCGCGCACGTCCCCGCCCTCGGTGCCCGCCAGCAGCGCGGCCGCCGGCGTCCCGGGCGCATCGTCTTCGAAGCAGCAGCCCTTGTCCAGGGCTCCGAAGGCGCCCCCCAGCCCGTCCGGGGAGCCGCCGAAGCCGAAGGGGACGAACGGGTGCGTGCTGAGCAGCGCCGCCTGCACCGCCATCGCCGCGGCTTCCCGGCCGCCGGCCGCGGGCCTGGCTGCCGCCCCGGCGCGGCGTGTGCGACGCCGCCTACTCGCTCGGGCCCGGCTCGCAGCTCGGCCTCCCGGGGGAGCTCATTAGGTCTTGTAAGCACGGGAGGAGGGAGGGAGCGCTCGGCGACCGCCCCGGTGGCGGAGGGGTGGGGCTTCCCTAGCCTGGCTTGGGGTAGGCGTGGGGGGGTCCCCTCTCGCGTTTAATGGGCTTTCTCAAGCTCATTAACCCCTTAGTTTCCCCTCGGCGATCCCCAACCGCGAGTGGTGAGGATGGGATGGCCCGTCCTCAAACCCCAGCTCCTGTGCAAGCCGCCCTGGTCCGGGAAACTCTCCCTGAGGCTGAGAAGGCAGGAGTCTGCAGAAGAGGGGGTCACTCCCAGCTCTGACAACTGTAACGAACCCCGCTCCAGGGCGATTGCTTATGCCAGGCGCTTCCCATGCATTTCCTCATTTAATCGTTGACCAGTAGCCCTGTTGAGTTATCATGTTATCATGACCATCTAACAAATGAGGTAACTGAGCATCGGAGAGTTTCAGTGAGTTTTGGACAAGGCCCTACCCAGTCTGGTCCGACTCCAGAGCCATTCAAAGCCCTTGACAACATCGGTGTTCTTTCTTGGCCTTTTTTTTTTCATCTGTAAGTAGGGGAAAGGAAACTAGTGTCTTCAAGCTCTAACCTTGGTCCTAAAATTCTAACTTCTGGTGTCACAGGACTCTCGGTTCCGATGCTCACTCTTCTACCTCTTGATTGTCGAAGTAACAGTTATTTAGCTGTAGTAAACTTAGGCCAACACTTGGCGCATTTTTTATTAGTAGTACATACACAGCCATAGACAAGGGAGAAAGGAATTGCTCCCATTAAACCACAGGGTGCTCGATAAGAGAAAGCCCAATGTGTGTATAAAACTCTCAACATCTTCGGTTGGACACAGTATGGATTGGAACCTGTAAGTTGTGCCATTCAGGTTTTGCATTTCAAGAATCACCTTGAAGTTCTTTTAGACCCAGTTTCAGCTGGGGAGTCCTGGGATAGAGAAAATGGGCAATATGGCAGAGTGTGGAAGATGATTCAGAAAAGATTCGGGTTCAGGTCTTAGCGCCACCACTCAATAGCTCTGTACTTGAGTTGTAATCCTTGTTCTGATGAGGACGTGGCTTTGGGCAAACCAACCCAAACCTCTTTCTGCCTTAGCTTACTCTTGTAAAATGCGCATAAGGTTGCCCATCTCACAGGGCGGACACTTGTGATATTTAAAGGAAACAGCCTATGAAAAAATCCTTATCTGTTGATTGTCCCATGACCTATGATGAGTATTTGCTTTTAATTATGTAAAACACACACACACACACACACAAATGACTATGTTCCCTTACCTGTTTTCTCTATCAAAGAGAATATATGAGGATTAAATGAGATCACATATATGAAGACACTCTATAAGGTCTGACAATTAAGTTCGTGAACTCATCCTAGAAAAAGTGCTGCATAGCTCATTGCTGAATATCTCTGCTGTCACCTTTGAATTACTCTCCTTGGGAAGCTATGCACTGACACCAGCTCTTAGTCCACCCTTCAAAGCAATTTTGGAACTCTTTTTCTGGATTGGCCATCAGAGCTGTCATCGTATTACCCTTGAATGTCATCAAAATGTCTTCCTTTCAAGTTTTCCTTTGTCTTTGGGTAAAGAAAAAAGCAATCGGGGGTCAGATAATGTGAATAGGAAGGGTGTTCCAGTGCAGTTAGTTGTTTACAGGCTAAAAACTCCCTCACAGGCAGTGCCGTGCGAGTTGGTGCATTGTTGTGATGCAAAAGCCACAAGTTATTGGGAAAAAATTCAGGTTGTTTCATCTCACTTTTTCATTTAGCATTTCCAAATAGTCAACTTGATGGACTGTTTGTCCAGTTGGTGTAAATTCATAATGCACAATGCCTCTGATATCAAAAAAGGTTAACAACATCATTTTGACTCTTGATTTAGACTGACAAACCTTTTTTTGATTGTGGAGAATTAGCTAACTTCCACTGTGCACTTTGACTCTTTGTTTCAGGGTCATATTAGTACACTCATATTTCATCACCAGTGGTTAGTACACTCATATTTCATCACCAGTGGTAACATGACCCAAAACATCATCTTGCCTCTCCAAAAGGTCTTGGCAAACTCAAGTTCTGACATTGTCACCAGAGCACACAAAAACACACAACAGCAATAATGAACTCAGCAAGACACTGCCACATATTGACACAAACACAGCTGCGAGACATTGATACACCAACGTTATGAAACCTTATCAAGTTGTTCAGTGCTGCCAACCTAAGGGCACGGTGGCAAGTTCACAGACCTCCTGTGTGTAAGACAATGTTCTCTAAATAGTTATTATGGTTTAGGTGCAAAAGCCTTCCTGGGGAAAATATAGGTCATCTCTTTCAAAACTTTTTTTTTAAGCCTCATTTTCTAAAACGTAGTGAATCCATTTTCTGAGCACCCTGAAGATACAACCTTACCAAAGAAGAAAAGCCAGGTGAACACTCCTCATTTCAGAGATAAGTGGGCCCTTCCCAAGCCAACAGAGCTGAAACAAACTTTTAAATTATTTTGTTTAATTTAAGGTGGCTCAATTATAATGTACCTTTTATTTGAGTTACACACACAGGGTTTTGTCCTCCATGGTTGGAATGCCTGTTTCATTCTTGGTGACATTTGCACTCTGAAAACTTGTGTGGGCCTGTCCTTGAGTTGTGTTTCTCATCCCTCATGTATGATGTCAGTTCTTCCCTTCCCCTCCCGACAGGACCATTTCATAGGCCTCCCAGTCTGGCAGCCAAGAGCACTCACTCTTTTTTGTTTTTTTCCCCTTTTTTTCAACTAAGCACCTCATACAAAACCCCAGACAAGGATTGGATGAGGTTAATATCAGTACATTTAATTGACATTGACATCTTTAGTCTGAAAAATATCTAATTTCCACGGAGTTAGCTAAGCCCTGATCATATCCAAAATAGTGGAATATGAAAAGATTCATATGTAAAAGTTTGTACATTTCTAGATCATTTGTGTACTAATCATCAAAATTTATTTGGACTTAGTTGAAGCCTTCTGGCCTGCCTCTTGCTATATGAATGCCCTTGGACAAGTCAGCTCATCTGCTGAAGGCTGTTTCCTCATCTGAAAAATGGGAATGATCATAACTGTCCTCTGAGTCTTTGAGAGAATTATATGACATAACAGGCAAGATACCGCTGAATCTTACTTTTTCCATCTGTCCAACAAAGCTCATCTCACCTCCTCAAGACTGTTGTGAGATGGTATTCATATATATGAAGCTCCTGGCACAAAATTGCAGCTACCCAAAAGTCCATGTTTTGGTTTTTTTTCCTGAGGATTTATTTTATTGTTTGAGAGAAGGAAAGAAGTGGGGAGGGAGGGAGAGAGAGAGAGAAAAAGAGAGAGAAGGGGGAGAGCCCAGGTGTACATCATTAGTTGTGAGGTGGTTTCATTCCACACAGATGGATGCGGGGCCACGCGGGGCGGGAACTGAACCGGGGACCTCCTGCATGGGAGGCAGAAGCTTCACTGCCAAGCCATCCTAGTGGTTACCAATTGCGCTGCAGTTCAGCATATGGGATTGAAAAGCCGGGACTGGGAATTGAACCCCAGACCTCACAATTGCGAGGCAAGCTCTCAAACTGCTGAGCTGTCCTGGCATCCTGAAGGTTCAGTGTTTTTTATTCCTTAGGCTCCTCCCATTCCTTACTAACAGGTTACCCTATAAGATTAGCATCATTCATTCTTTCCCCAACAAAAACGAGTGACAATTTTCAAATGCAAGAGAGCAGCTATACTTGTGTATTATAGAAACTTAGAAAAACTCAGTATAATATAGTAAAGAGTGTGATGAAATTAGAGCCAGAGATTGAGACTGGAGTCCAATCTACTCTTTTATTATCTGACTGACTTTGGCAAAGTCAGAACCCTCCGGACCTCAATGTTCCTATCTATAAAATGGGAAAAATAATGTGAGCCTATTTGACCACTCTATTGTGAAAATCAGTTAGGTAATGGTAGTAGAAGTTTGTTTGTTTTTTATCAACCATAAAAATCCATATACAAATATGTTATTCATGGCTTTTATAGCTGTATTTACAAAATGGTTCCTTACACATAAAGTATCTATCCAGTCACCTGTTCATTCAAGTCAAAGATACAGGCCCCAACTATGTGTTCAGCACTGTGCTAGTATTATGGATAGAGATAAGAAGCCAAGAGTCCTACCCTTTCTGGTGGAAAGACAGATATGCAAACAAGCCGCTGTCATATAAGTGAGACTTCTCAATGGAAGTAAACTAAGGGTACAATAGTTGATGGAATCAAAGGATCCTCAACTCGAGCCACAGAAGTTGGGGAAGACTGCATAGACAGGTAGCATTTGAACTAAGGCTTAAATGACATATTTTGAGTGTGCCAAGCAAACAAGCAGTACCTCTGGGAAGAGCCTGGGCAGAGGCATGGTCATATCAAAGCAATGGTGTTCATGGAAACTACAGATAACAAGGCAACAAAGAACAACTGCTTAAAAATAGCTCTATACCTGAGAGCAAAATAAATCCTTAAAGTATCAATGTCCAACTAAAATGTACATGTAGACAGAGTCTCAGTTGCTTTCCTCCTTGATCTCCTCTTACAGGAAAAGAGCTCTATCAGGGATGAAATTATAGTAGTTTTCAGCAAAGTCAGTGGTCAGCTCCCGCCAGGCCCACAGGCCCCTCCTCCCGCACCCTGAGCGAGCACATCACTTGAGTGACTTTGACATCCATACATTTCACTTCCTATGAGGCAGAGGGACCCCTTGCTAGGCTGCACGACGGCCTCTCTGCAGAGCTCCAAACTAGAGCTCTTTGGCTCCAGTGATACCTAATGCTGAGCAAGTGGGATTAGTCTCCTTGGGAACCAAGGCCCCAGGGGCTCAAAGGCTGAACTCGCCCCAAACCGTTTGGGAGAATTGAGATTTCATATTGTTCTTTTACACTTGGGTTTCAGGATATTACTTAGACAAAAGCCCACCTGAGAGCTGCCTTCTTTCTTATGGGTAAATACACCAGCAGGATCAAAAGCTGATTTACTTATTTTGTTTTCCTCTTTGTAACTTTAATCATATTCCCTGCAGGATAATCTTAGTCCTCAGAGATGTCAGGAATGCACTTGCATAAAGGGAGAAATAATTATGCACTTTGGTTCTCTCTCTCCCCATACCAATTTCCTGTCAGTCTCTTTTGAAACCTCAACTAAAACAAATCAATTGCTCAGTTTCACCACACAATGTATAAAGTATTAATTTAATTAAAAATAATGTGTCCTTACAAATTGTGCACCCCAAAAAAATATATCTCATGTTTTTTTTCTTTTCTCACCTTATCCTCCTACAAACCAGATTGTACTAACACTAAATCTTATTTTCCATCTGAAAAATATTAGATGCTATTCTGGTCTATAACAAACTACTCCTAAACTGAATAGCTTAAAACAACAACCATTTTATTATGCCTCGTAATATTTTGGGTCAGTTATTTGAGTAACACCTGACAGGGTGGAGAAAATATTATCAAAGGAATACAATAAGAAACTTTTGTAGACCTGAAGGATTCTACAAACAGAAGGATTCATGGTCAAAGACATAAGGAAATCTGTCGCTTCCATTCATTTTTCTTGGATCCATCCCCTCCTCCAGGAATTCTTCATTCTCCTGTTCCAATGTGGATTGATTGTCAATAGACCTGCTATATGATATTTTGTGACACTTCTCTTAGTCTTTATCCAGGGAATTTTCTTTGCTTTATTTCCATGATGGATCCCCCTGGTTTTTGGATACCGTTTTCCCCCCTATTTTCTTCATTATTCAATGGATCTAGAAGCATTTCCAGATTAAAAGAACCCACTAAATGCCTAGCAAATTTAATGAGAAGAAAACCGACACCAAAGCACATTATTATGAATTTTCAGAATATTAAGGAAAAAATAAGAGATTCTAGAGAGAAGTTGGGGGTGCTGAAATAGCTCAGTGGTTGAGTGCTTGCCTTGCAATCACAAGGTCCGGAGTTTGATTCCCAGCCCCATCCTGTGTAAACCCATATGCTGAATTGTGCCACAACTAGTAACCGCTTGACAGCAAGCTTCCCTCCCATGCAGGAGGCCCCAGTTTGGCTCCTGCCCCGCGGGCTCCACACCCACTTGTGTGGAATGAAACCATGTCACAACTAATAATGTACAACTATGGAGACTGTCTGGGCCCTCCCCCCTTCTCTCTCTCTCTTTCTCTCCTTCTCTCAAACAATAAAATAAAAATAAAATTGTTAAGAAAAAACAATTATAGAAAGAAGTAAACATTATGTTCAAAAAATAAGAATAAAAACAAGGGGAAGCCGGGATGGCTCAGTGGGTTAAGCGCTCACTTTGCAGCGCCGGGGACCAAGAATCGTATCCCGGCCCCAGCCCGTGCGTAACCATATGCTGAACTGGGAGCTCCCCCAGTTCAGTTCTCTCTCTGTCTCTGTATCTCTCTCTCTCTCTCTCTCTCTCAAAAAACAATTAAAAAATAAATAAATAAATATTTTAAAATAATAATAATAATAAAAAAATAAAAACAAGTCAGAATAACCCCAGACCTCTTATTAATAACACTGGAACTTGGAAAAAATGGAACAATGTTCTTAAAAATCTGAAAGAAAATTATTACCTACTTAGAATTCTAGACTAAACTCCATGGTCAATCAAACTTGAGGGTAGAATAACCCAATGTGCTTTATAACGACATCGGGAGGATTGGTAAAGGGAAAAGGGAAGCGCTCCACAGGTGGAAAGGTAGAAGTGCTCCATAACTCATGGAGTATTCCGAGCAAGTCGTTTTGGGAAGGGTGACACTTATGAAAGAGGAGAGGAGAGGAAGTAGAATTGGACAGGAAAGCTTTTGGAGTGCAATGCAGATCTAAGACCTGTGAAGGAGAGAGGAAGCCAAACCCAGCAGGAAAGGTCTCAGACAATTTTGTAGAGCTGACAAAAGTCTCTACAAGCCTGGAGAGGACATCTTGTTGCAATCTACGATTAATTTTTAAAAATTTTTATTTCATCACTAAAATTGGTGATTTGTACTAATAGATGTGTTTCTTTTTGAGGTGATAAAAATTAGATAGTGGTGGTGATTATACAACTTTGTGAATATACTTAAAACCATTAAATCACATATTAAAGGGTGAATTTTTATGGTATATGAATTATATCTTCCTCCTCCAAAAATGGTAGGGGGATGCTGGGATAGCTCAACAGATTGAACACTTGCCTTATAACCTTGAGGTCCGGGGATTAAACCTGGCCCTGGCCCGTGTAAACCCACATGCTGAACTGTGGCGCAACGGGTAGATACGGGTGAAGGTTCTTGCCTCCCATGTGGGAGGCCCCCAGTTTGGTTCCCAGCCATACAGTCCCATACTCACCTGTGTGAAATGAAGCCATGTCACAGCTAATGATGTACAACTATGGAGACTGCTCTGGGCCCTCCCCCTTCTCTCTCTCTCTATCTCTATCTCTATCTCTCTCACTTTCTCTCAAAAAACAAAATAAATCTTTAATAAACAGTTGTGCCATGCAGGTGTCCTGAGTTTCCATTCAGAGATTTTCATATGTCAAAAAAGTGAGAAAAAGCCCCCTAGGCTGTTAGAGATGGGCACTAGATTGCTGAAGAGATGGAGTCAGCAGTGAAGTAATATGCCTCAGTTTCTTCTAGGCAGTTTCTTGAATGGTAAAGAGACAGACCTGATTCAGGTGGGCTGTAATAGTGATCAGTCGTATTCATTAATCCAACCAATGAAGTTATCAGTATGCCATATTAAAATTCTTGCCTCACAGAGCACAACATTGATCTGCTCCTAGAAATTCAAAGAGAAGCTGTGCATTCCCTCATTGTCAAGAACCCCAACATCCAATGTATAGTTGAGGGAAGTATATGGGCTTGTGACAACACAGAGGATGGAGGAATCATTGGCTAGGAGGTGAGGGAAGGCTTCACGTGGGCTGGAAGGCTGGAGAGGAACCTGCTATGGAGGAAAAGGGCAAAAAAAACCTTTCAGATGAGAACACGGTCAGGTTGGAAAGTACAGGAGACAGAATGTATTTACAAAACAGAGAGATGTTCACATGGAATATGGTTTGTGTGGATGGGATTGGCTGAAGATGAGGCCGTAGCCAAAGGAGAAAAACCTTGAATGCCATACCCCAAAAAAGTGGCATTATTATTAAGTAATGGGGAACTATGAAGGATTTTAAGCACAGAGAATGGTATCTTCTTTATTTTAGAAGTATTATTCTGTGATATTATGGAATGCAATGTAATTGATAATAAAAAAGGTAAAAAGAACTGGTGTGGAGATGCTGGGATGGCTTCACAGGTTGAGTACTTGCCTTGCAACTGTGGGATGAAATCCCGGCCCCGGCCCATACACACCCACATGCTGAACTGCAGCACAATTGGTAACCGACAGGATGGTGGCAAAGGTTCTCACCTGCCGTGAAGGAGGCCCCAGTTTGGTTTCACCCCAAATCCACCTGTGTGAAATGAAACCATGTCACAACTAATGATGTACAACTATGGAGACTGCTCTGGGCCCTCCCCTCCTCTCTCTGTCTCTGTCACCTTCTTTCAAAAACAATAAAATAAATCTTTATTTTAAAAAAAAAAGAACTAATGCAACAACTTGGATGAATCTCAAAAACCTTATGTTGGGCCAAATAAGGCAGATATAAAGGAATACAGACTGAATGCTTTCATTGATATGTAATTCTGGAACAGGAAAACTGATTTATGGTGCTGGAAATCAGAAGTCATTGCTCCAGGAAGAAGGAACTGACTAAAGGGGAGCACATGTTGGTCGCATGGGTGTATGCATTTGTCAGACCTCAGTGAACTATAGATTTCAGATCTGCTGTCATTATACATAAAACACAGAAAGAAAGAGATCTCACTCTGACATTTGTATGAAGGCTGGATTGGCAGAGAGCAAGGTTGAAGATGAAGGTGCCTTTTTAACTGTTTTCTGTTATAAAGTAGACTCTCAGTTAACTGGAACGCAAACAACCAGCACTCTCCAGCAACCAGCACAAAAAGTCTTCAGTTGAGAGTTCCGGGTACATGTATCTGGTATCTCACCAATCTCCATTGGTGCCAGTCACTGAGAGTCTCCTGTAACTCAGGACGGTCTCTCAATCACTAGACCAGTCTACTGCAGGCCAAGCAGATGAGTCCAGGATGGAGCTGAAGGACAGGATTTCCAAATACCAAATCGTGCCCCCTTCTTTTCCTGGAAATGGAAAAAAAGTGCATAAGACCCTCCACATGGAATCTTTTTTGTCCAGATTTCATTCAAATAACTGGCATCTTACTCCTTTAGAAACACTAAGTTGAATCAATGTGGAGCAATTTCATCAGAACCCAGCGCAAGTGCAGCGCACACCAGAGACCCAGGGCCTCAACTAGGCAGGGTCACTTGAGCAGCCCTCAGCCTAATATCCGGTGTGGCAGACAGAAATGCTTAAAGACCTAGATCCTATTATATGAAGTGAATTCATTCAATTAAACAGCTTAAGTAGCTCCCATCAGCCCCTGGAACACTTCTCTGAGGAGAGCTAAAACAATGGCCCAAGGGGCAGCTGAGGTTTGCTTGCTCTTGTGTGAGGCCAGCTGTAGTTGCCTAGTGCACAGCCAAGCTGGGGAGGGCCAGCATCGCATAATTGCATTAAACCTGCCTGTTCTTTCCTGAAAGAGCTTCCTGAGCACTTCAAGGAGGAAATGAGTTAAACGGAAGCTTTCAAGTCTTAAGAGACCACGTCTATTTTTCAATGCCCCTGGTCAACCACTCAAAATCAACTTTATAAAAGAGTCTGAATGTACAGTCCTCTACCCAAGGCTAGTTTTGCAATATGTATTATACGATAGACCCTCTGTTAAAGGGACCTCAAGCAACCAGCACTGTCAAGCAATGCTGCCAGTTGCTTGACGTTTTGCCAGTTGCTTGAGCGGGCTGGTTGCTTGGGTTCTGGTTAGTGGAGAGTCTACTTACATTTATCTGGCATCTACCAATTTCCATGGATGCCAGTGAACTGTTCTTGGTTTGTCTTCATTATTATAGTGACTTTTCTTAGGCATACCATTTGAAGCAGCTGAAAGTGGATTATATTTCTATAATTAGGGTGTCACTAATACTGTTGTCCTTTCTGAGACTGCTATTCTGTTTTCAAAATCCACATTAAATGGTAATGTCTCTCAAAAAGCCCTCCTGTATCTTTGAGAATAAAAGGCAGCATGTCTTGTTCCCACCAACTCGAGCTGCCCTATCTCCTTTCCTCATCTGTGCTGATACTTGATCTTTTTTGTGGCATTTCTTTATTCACCCGTTCACTCACTCAGCAAACACTGACTGAGCTGCCACCACACATGTGAAGCAGTATTGAGTACTTTCACACAGTATTCATTTAATCCTTACAATAACCCTTTCAGGTAGTTAATATTATTCCCATATTACTGAAAACACAAACTCACAGAGCTTAGGCAGCCAGTACTGACAGAGCTTAGCTTCAAATCTAAATCCTATGCCTAGTCTGCCCTGAATCAGCTAGTACTTGCCTATCATCAACACTTAATATATATTAATGTTTATTGGGGCCTACTGTGTTCGAGGCACCATCTTAAGCACCAAGGATAGATATACACATAATTAAGTCCTGGTCCTAAGACAGATATAGTCCCATGCTCTGAGTCCAACAATCATGTTATTTATTTATTCATTCAGCAGACATTTGCCCAGCACCTGCTATATCCTAGGTAACCAAACTCTAGGCATGGAGAGATGCGTACACATGCTTCCTGTCCTCAGGACAGTGTTTGAATAGAGGCATAAGTTGTCACTGGAGCACACAGAGGGAATAATTTGTTGTGTGTGGGTCATCCAGAGAAGGCTTCATAAAGGACATGACATTGAGTTGGGCCGAAAGGGTTAATGAAAGTTTTGATATGTTAAAAAATAAATAAAGAGAAAAAAAAGAAAAAAGAAAGGCAGAATGAGGGGAAGAAGGCATCCTAGACAGCTTGTTTGGAGGTTCTAGCAGGGGAGCGCAGCTACTCGTATACCCTTGACCTTTGACTGAAGAATGGTTCTCTCTTCTATCGGGGAAGGTCATCCTCTTCGACCTAGCACGCAGCCAGCTTCGGGAGGGACGTACATGGGGCAGTGACGGAGGAAGGGGACACCTGCCTAGCCAGCCAGATCAGCCGAATCAACCCTGGAGATTAATGGGGTGACAGATGTTGCAGCCAGAGTGCCTTCACATGGGCATCCTAGAGAGAGTCCTCAGGAGCCAGGACTTGGAGGTATGAAGCTCTAGGGAAGTGTCCGAGTAATTTAACTAGTATTGTATCGTTGGAATGCAGGGTGTGAGACTAGGAGTAGACGGAGATAAGATTGAAAGCATGCTTCAAACACTACTCAAAGCAGCTTAGACTTGGTCTAATGAAAACGGAGAAAAACATTAGAGATTTCTGAGCAGAGGAGTTTATTTATCTTTGGCATGTGGCATACTGCCTTATTCTTGGTAGCAGTTTTTAGCATTTGTCACTTTCCTGGCACCAGAAAAGAGTCTGGCCCCCAAACCTGATGCTATGGTCTGTTTACACAAGCAAAATAATGCCCACACTCTTACATATGGCAGTTTTCTCACCAGTCCCTCTGCCAAGGCATCCCAGGTCCAAGAGAAATCTTTCTCTTTTATCCAAAGCCAGACTGCTGCCTCCATGTTGTCACTGCTACAGACTCCACTAATTTCTCCTTTGAGAATAGAAGTTGGTCCAGTGGAAGAAACCCTATGCCGGGAAGAGTAAGAGACCAGTGTCCTGATCCTTGCTGTACAAGTACCTAGAGTGTAACCCTGGCCTGTGTCCCATCTGTAAAATGGATAAGTGATCTCTACATTCCCTTTCAGACCTAAGAGTCTTTGATTTTAAATGCACTATCAACATGCTTTTAGTCAGGCGAGCCTGTGAGTGTATCTGCAAAGTTCTGCTGTAAAATATGGAAGAATAAATTTCTATGGTTGTAATCTGTTTCATTCTCCTAGTACTTTGCCTCACATCTTCACGCTCCACCTCATTTTTGCCCTTTCTAGGAAGGTTGCCAGGGATGTTTGCATCTATGCCTCAGGAGCGTTTTGTGTTGCCAAGCTAGAAACAGAAGTTGTTAAAGACAGCTCTCTCTGCCAACGATATTCTTTGAAATCCTAAATGTACTGAGGATATCAGACCACTTGTCCCAAGTAGGGTCCACAGTGAAGAGAGGACTTTTCAAAAGAGAGAGGCAGGAATGGCAAGATGGAGAACTTTTTTAAGGATGATCATGAAATTTCTCTTTTGTAGGAGGACATTTTTGAGAATAGAAGGTACACCCACCATTACTTGTTAATAATTACCTTGGGGGAAGCCGGGTTAAATGTTCACTTTGCAGTCCTGGGGACTGAGGACCGAGTCCCGGCCCCGGTGTGTGCAGACCTATATGCTGAACTGAGATGTGCTTCCCATGTGGGAGGCCCCCAGCTCAGTTCTTGCCCCCCAGTTGGGTCCGTGGCTCAAGGGGGCATGCCTCCCACGCAGGAGGCCCCCAGCCCAGTTTCTGCCCTACGTGGCTCCACCCACCTATGTGAATGAAACCATGTTGAAAAACTGATGATGTACAACTATGGAGACTGCTCTGGGCCCTCCCCTTTCTCTCTGTCTCTCTGTCTCTGTCTCTGTCAAAAACAATAAAATAAATCTTAAAATAATAACAATAATAATTACCTTGGAGGCACAGGCATACACCAGATGGTCCCAGGCAAACTGTTTGGAGTAGTTATTAAATCCAGGAAGAAATGGCATCATGCCCCACTGTCCTATAGACATGACTAATCAACCCCACACTCTTTCTGGATGAGCCTTAGAATGCTTCCCAACCTAGTTCTCCTGATACTACTTACAAATCCATCAATATTAGCCCTTGAGTTTAAATCTTTTTAATACAAGTTAGCCTTATCATAAAAACAATACATACTGGATACTGTATTGCTCTGCCCAGATCCCCTCTGGGTGCTGATAAACCTGTCACCCAGCTGCCAGGTCTGTTGTCCTCTGATGGCTCACAGATGGACCCCTCAGCTATCATCGACCACATCTGCAGGAAACTGCCTTGCTCAAGGTTATATTTTCTCCCAAGTGCACTGGAGAGCAATGACTGACTGGCTGGGTGATGCAGGGATGCAAAGGCCAGGCCTGCCTTGCTTCAATTTAGTCAAGTCTAAAAGGCCATCCCAGCTCCACGGCTTTCCATAGGGTCAGTGGGAGCTGACAGCAGGCCAGCTTCCACCCAATCGTGACTTCCTCACTTTCCTACAGACGTATCTCCTGAGAGTTCTTTTCAATCAACTTCTGTACACAACTCTCCCTCTCAAGGTGTGTTTCCAGGGATCCCTATCTAAGGAACCGAACTATCTCTGAGCTATTAGTAGGAAGGAAACCTTTGGGCATGCAGATGGCCAATAGACATTTATAAAGATGCTAAACACCACTAATCATCAGAAAAATGCTAATTAAAACCACAATGAAATACTAACTCACACCTGTCGGAAGGCTATAACCAATAAATCAACAAACAAGTGTTTGCGAGGATGGAGAACCTCGTGGACTGTAGGTGGGATTGTAAATTGGTGTAGCCACTGTGGAAAACAGTATGGAGGGTCCTCAAAAAATCAAAAATAGACCTACTTATGACCCAGTAATTCCATTTTGGGGTAATTATCCAAAGAAATCCAAAACACTAATTTGAAAAGATATATGTAGAGCCATGGGCCAAAACCCAGGGGCGAGAACCAAACTGGGGGCCTTTCACATGGGAGACACACCCTGGTTCAGCATATGGGCCTGCATGGGCCGGGGCCGGGATTTGATCCTTGGTCCCAGTGTTACAAAGCAAGCGCTCAACCCACTGAGCCATCCTGACTGCCCCTCTAATTTGTATCTTAATAAATGACTCAATTAGCATATTTTCTTGTTCCCACACACAGTTCATTGATTTAATTTAGAAGTGTCCCTGGAAAATCCACATCCTTGTGCTTTTTGCAACCCAAAAGTGCAGTTCTTCTCCTTGGTCTCCCGTGGAGGAAACAGGATGGCCATGTGGTTCCACAGCAGTAAAATGCGGCAGACACTTTTAGGGAGACAGGAGACCTGGGGTTCAGGCTCAACCTCCTCAACAACTCACTATGAAATGGGCAAATCATATCCTCCCTCTAGGTGGGTCCAAATTTATTTGTCTATAAAAGAGAACTTGTCAGGAAAATCATCTAAAATTTGGAAATAAGGCAAAAAGGTGGTTTCCACATTTTTCACAATGTTATACAGGACAAAGACCACTCAGAGATTGTCTAGAAAAATGTATTTATTTTTTCCTCATCATTTATTGTTGCTTAAAGATCCCAGTATAGTAAAGTTGATTATTACTCAGTAGAGTTTTGTTCAATAGATGTGAAAATAATGTCTGTCCATGAAACAGATAAACATGAAGATTTATAGCCTAGTTTTTATTATAATCCAGTAACCTTATCAATTCAAAATATGTACTTGGCTTCTTAAATGTTCTTTGAACCAGTCATTAATACCTTGTCAATTCATAAGTTAGACAGAATCTCTTACATGTGGTTTATTTTATATTTGCCTGAGAGTCATGACTTTACCTTGTTTTAAAAATATACTTCAATCGGCTTAATCTATTCCTTGATACTGGAAGAAAACATCCACACAGCCATCTTAAGAACTCAGGGATCCCACAGATTTAATGTAACACAAAGGCATTTAAGACCCCTCTCTGTAAAAATTCTCTGGACCAGGGAAGCCGGGATGGCTCAGTGGGTTAAGCGCTCGCTTTGCAGCCCTGGAGACCAAGGATTGAATCCTGGCCCCGGCCCGTGCTGACCCACATGCTGAACTGGGGAGTGCCCCCAGTTCAGTTCTTGCCGGGGCCTATGCGGGAGGCTCCCGTCCCAGTTCCTGCCCTGCGCAGCCCTGTGCCCACCTGTGGAGTGAAACTATATAGAAAACAAATACTGTCAACTATGAAGACTGCTCTGGGCCATGCCCCCCTTCTCTCTGTCTCTGTCTGTCTTTCTGTCAAAAAACAATAAAAATAAATCTTAAAAAAAAAAAATTCTCTGGGCCATGCTATTCTCTGAAGAGTATCAGCGATACCAGAGTCACCGTCCCTTGATCACTGCATGGCTGGGGTGGAGGCTGGGAAAAGAGCAGCAAAGCCAAGGCTTAGCGAGAGGGACCTTCCCGAAGTTTGAAAGGCGCACAAGTTATATATTCTCAAAACTGGACTCAAAGCAGTGTTGTCCTGCACTAAAGACAGGCTTATTTCTACACTCCTCACACATTCATGCCACGTCTCATTTGCCTATCTCTCCAGTGTATATCACATACGCCTCATACACAGTAGGCACTCAGTATATACCCCATGCAATTAAAACGTTGTAAGTATTCCTAGTGACTAGAGTTGGATGCTTCCAAAGGTCCAAATCAGTCGATTAGCTTCACTTCAGAGCACTAGATAAGAGGCACTGGGACCCAGACAGACTTGTGTTCCATCCTATCATTGCCATTTCATGGTCAATTAGCAGAGTGACCTTGAACCAAAAAGAAGTCATGTGAGCCTCAGTTTCTTCCTCTGTCACATGCAAATAATCTTCATATTATTATTCCATGTTATGAGGATTTAAGTAGAAAAAAGAGTGTGAATGCACTTAGCACAGCACCTAGCCCCAAACTGCCCCCACCCGCAATGCTCTTCGGTTTCTCCTCTCAGAAGGCCCGGGAAGGCTTTGGCTGCATTACTGCTTCTGCCAGGCCCCTCCCCAGTCACACAGAGATCAAGGGATGGGAAAATCGCTCTGTTCAAACAGGTGTCACTGTTCTAAACCTACAGGCTCATTTCCTGATCATGTCTTAATCTGCTCATCGGTGGTGAAAGTTGATTTCTTGCACATTCTAGTATCAGTGGGAATTTCTGCCCTTGGCTGACAGGCATTATGGACTGGCTGTGACATACAGCCCTACAGGGCCTGAACAGCCCCTATTCTTTCCCAGTCCTGAAAGGGCGCTTTGTGCCAAGCGTTCATTAAACTGCACTGCACAGCCCCTTCACAAATGGGGCTCAATAATGAACAGTCGATTTAACTGGAAATCTGCTGGAGCTGTTCAATTAAAGGGAAATAAAGTGCACTTTGGACTCAGTCTGCCAGAAGAAATGGTGACCTTCAAGGAAAACCTTCATTTTTATTGAATGGAAGGTTTTTTTTAAGTTTAATATGTCCAGGAAGCTTCCTCGTGACAGGCACTGAGACAGAACAGCTCAGAATGCAGGCTTGAGATTGTGTGCTTTTTATTCACCACCATCATCCGAAAGTGAGTCTCAGGCTGTCAGAGGATGCAAAGGCATGATCTAGCTTGGAGAAAGAAATATCAGGGGGCTCTGCCATATGCCATCAAAGCTGTGGGTTGTTTTATTTTATTGTTAAGTTTTAAAAGTATCATTTTAAAATCAGGCTTTCTCTTTCATTCTTCAAACATTTGAAGGGCCAAGAGCTGCTCTCAGTTTTTCTGCTATTTTTCAGGATAAGACATCTCTCTGGGAGGACAAGCTGTCGTTTCTCCTCAATGCATTTCATTTGAGTCATGTCCTCTGGCGTCTGACTCAGCAGCCCTTTTTCTGGGTTTGAAATTTTCAGAAGCATGCATGACTGCTCCAAAGAACTTTCCCTTCAACTTCTGAGTTATATAACTTCTTAGCCTGGTGTTAGAACTACTCACACCTGCTGGAATGTTATAGTTTTCAATAACTCTCATGTGCAAGAAGCAAAGCCATTGTGCTTTGGCAGAAAAAATAGCCATATGGTGGTCTCAGCTTTTCTCTGCTAAGCTGCTGTGAGCTAAGAATTCTTCTTAACATGTTCCCCTGTCCTTCCTGTTTTCAGGTCTTCATATTGAATCTGCTCCTGGGGAATGTTACAAGTGTCACAACTCTAATCAAGGCCTATTCTGGTTTTCATCTTAAGCATCCTTACCACCAAAAATGACAAAGTCACTCATCTCAGGAAATTTAAAGAGAATCTGGAAGGCAATGGGGGAAAAAAGGCACACTTCCACCCTCATTGTTTAGGGTCACTGGAATCCAAATGGGGTTTCAGTTGCAAAGCTGTATTGTAAATGCAAAACTTCCTTTCGAAGAAATTTTATGCTCTGTTCTGAAACCTCATTCATTTTTCATTTGGGAAATTCAAAGCCATTGATTTAATTTTTTAGGATTCTGCATTAGGCAATTTCAAGCCACCTTAAAAATATTCCTAAGATAAAAAAATATGAATCTATGCATGTATTCATTTTTAATAGTAACTACTAAAAACAGTATTGTTTTATTCTTTGTCCATCTACCACTAATGAGTCACATTCAACCAAAATAATTCACAGGTTCTCCACACCATGAAATTCTGGGTTCTGCCGCCTGTGACAATTGCTGGGATAGACTTTGGCCAGTATGAGCCTGATGTTGCTTAAGGTCTACACCCACATCAGAAAAAAGTTCCATTCGCCACCTATTAAAGATTGTCAGAGTCGAAATTGTTTATGTCATCTTGTTGAGTTGTGTAGGCCGGATTACTTTATGACATTCAGCAGTGGGGTAAATATTCATAAGAAAATCTGCATAGATTTGACTACAGCCAGCCTACAATTTAAGGAAAGTGTTCATATGTTACACCTTATAAAGGAAAATGACCAGGAAAGTGATATTGATCAAAATCAAAGAAAGGAGGAAGTATGAGTCTATAGGAGTCAAAACATTCCTTACTTATTGTATTTCTTTTGATGAATAAAATTTTACATGCCCTTTTTCCTATGAGTGTATAATCCTTCTGAAAAAAGGAAAGACATTATTATCCTTATGTAATTGTGGGACAATGACATAAGTTATACATAATTGGAAATACCAGAAGGAGAAGAAAGGGAGAAAGGAACAGAAGAAATATTTGAAACAGTAATATCTGAGGATTTCTCCCAAATTAATATCAACACCAAACCACAGATCCAAAATCAGAAAATACCAAGCAGAATAAATGCCAAAAGGCAAAAACAAGCAAAACACTATGCTTAGGCCTATTATTTTCAAGCTACAGAATATCGAAGGTAAGATAATCAGGAAAGAACCCAGAAGAAAATTGCTGGCAGAGTCATGACTGTCCTCATCAAGTGCTACACTCCCACTCCTACCAAGCAGACACAGACCTTCACTACCTACTCTGACAACCAGCCGGGCACGCTCATTCAGGCTTATGAAGGTTAGTGGGCCATGACCAAGAATAACAACTGGCTTGACAAGTTTGAACTCACAAACATACTGCTTGCACTGTGTGGTGTTCCTCAGATTGAAGTTTCTCTTGATAGTCATGCCAATGGCATCCTCAGTGTCTTTGTTATGGATAAGAGCACTGAAAAAGAAAGGAGATTACCACCACTAAAAATAAGAACCATTTAAGCAAGGAAAACGGTGAGCATATGGGTCAAGAAGCCAAGAAGCACGAAGTTAAAGATATGAAGCATAGGAACAGGGCATCTTCCAAGAACTCAGATAAATTCATTGCAATCAACCTGAAAGCAACTGTTGAAGATGAGAAACTTCAAGGCAAGATCAACGACGAGAACAAACAGAAGATTCTTGACAAATGTAGTGAAACTGTAATCTGACCTGATAAGAATTGGACTGCATTGAACCCCAGCAGGAAGAACTGGAGCAAGTCTGCAGCCCTATCATTACCATGCTGTGCCAGGAGGCAAGCTGGCAGGAATGCCTGGGAACTTCCCTGGTGGTGAAGCTCCTCCAACTGGTGGCTTCTCCTCTGGACCCACCACTGAAGGAGTTGATAGAGACAACCTGAGCATAGACTTAACATTGCTCCACCAAAAAACACAGAAGGACCCAAATTTGTAGCAAATTTCATGGCAGGTTTAAGGCTGAGTTGTTATAGTAAATAATTGTATTCTCGATACTTAAATATGGAATATGTGCACAGAGAAAGGAAGTAACATTGTACTTTATAAGCATTGCACTGTACATGGAAAACCTCATGTCGTAAATAAAACTGTATTTAAAACTTGGCACTCCTCAAGCACACACACACACAACTGAAACCACAAACTTTTTAAATTAATTGTCAAATTTATTGGGGTGACATTGGTTGGTAAAAGTTACAGATTCCAGGTGTACAATTCTACATTACATTGTCTATGTGTTGCATTGTGTGCTCACCACCCAGAGTCAGTTCTCTTTCCATCACTATATATTTGATGCTCCCACCCTCCTCCCCCACCCGACCCCTTACCCTCAGGTAACCACTTAACTATTGACTGTGTTCATTTGAGTTTTTGTTGTTTTGATACTTTCAGTTTTATATTCCACCCATAAGTGAAGTCATACGGTTCTTGGTTTTTTCAGTCTGACTTATCTCTCTTAATATGATGATGTAAAGTTCCATCCATGTTGTCACAAATGGGTATATTTCATCTTTCCTTATTGATGAGTATCATTCCATTGTGTAAATGCACAACTTCTTCATCCAGTCATCTATCGAAGGACACATTGGTTGTTTCCATGACTTGGCTCCAGTGAACAGTGCTGCAACAAACATTGGGGTACATATATCTTTGTAAACTAAGGTTTTCAAGCTCTTTGGGTGCATATCCAGAAGAGGGATTGCTGGGTCATATAGTAATTCTATTCTTAATTTTTGAGGAATCTCCATACAGCCTTCCATAAGTTGTTGTACCAATTTGCATTCTCACCAGCAGTGTATGAGGGTTCCTTTTTGTCCACAGCCTCTCTAGCACTTGTTATTCCTTGTCTTGATGATTATAGCCATTCTAACAGGTATGAGGTGGCATCTCATTGTGTTTTTAATTTGCTTTTCCCTAATAGCTAGTGAAGTTGAGCATTTTTTAATGTATCTATTGGTCATTTGTATGTCTTCATGGGAGAAGTGTCTGTTCAGGTCTTCTGCCTATTTTTCAGTTGGATCATTTCTATTTTTATTGTTGAGTTATATGAGTTCTTTATATATTTTAGATATTAGCCTCTTATCAGAGGCATTGTTTGCAAATATTTTCTCTCATTTGATCAGTTGTCTCTTTACTTTGTTGATGGTTTCCTTTGCTGAGCAGAAGCTTTTTATTTTGATATAGTCCCATTCATTTATTTTTGCTTTTACTTCTTTTGCCTTTAAGATCAAGTTCAAAAAGTCTTCTCTAATTAGACAACATGCTATTAAAAAAATGACTGGATCAAAAAGGAAATAAAACAAGAGATTAGAAAATTTGTAGAAATAAATGACAATGAAAACAAGAAGTACCAAAATTTCTGGGACACAGCAAAAGCAGTAATAAGAGGGAAATTTATATAATTACAGGCCTATCTCAAGAAACAAGAAAAACTACAAGGAAATGCCCTAATATCTCATCTTAAAGAACTAGAAAAAGAAGAACAAAGGAACCCCAAAGCTAGCAGAAGGAAAGAATTAATAAAAATTAAAGCAGAACTTAATGAAATTCAGAACAGAAAAA
>PVKE010011784.1:11034-39652 GCA_004027555.1 Craseonycteris thonglongyai | reverse complement strand
AGCCCCCCCTCCATCACCATATATTCAGTGCCCACTTCCACCTCCCCCCACAACTCTCCCTCCCCCTTTCTCCCCCCTCTACAGGTAACTACCAAACTATTGAGTGTGTCCATAATGCTGGTGCCCTCTCCCACCTCCCCTCCCTCTCTCCCTCCCCCCTCCTCCCCTTCCCTCAGGCAATCACCAAGCTATTGAGTGTGTCCATAGGTCTCTGTGTCTTTGTTACTTTCAGTTTTATATTCCACCTATAAGTGAGGTCATATGGTTCCGGATCCTTTCAGTCTGACTTATTTCATAAAGACTTATTTTATTGTTTGAGAGAAGGTGAGAGAGACAGAGAAAGACAGAGAGAAGTGGCTAGAGCCTAGAGCAGTCTTCACAGTTATACATCATTAGTTTTGGGGGTTTCTTTTACATGGTTTCATTCCACACAAGTGGATGTGGGGACTCACGTGGTATAACAAAACTGGGAGCCTCCCTCATGGGAGGTGAGGTCCACCATCCCTGTTGTCAGCACTTGCAGCCACAGTTCAACATGTGGGCCTGCACAGGCCTGGGCCTGGGGACTCAATCTCCAGACCTCAGGATTGCAAGGCAACCCCTCAACCAGTTAAGCTATCCTGGTATCCCTGTTTTAAAAGATTATTTGAAGTTACAAGTGGATATGAAAGTCTCAAAGTTCAAGGCCCTAAAGAAGTCTAGAGTCAGTAAATCGACAGACCAGTCATTAAAAAATTAAAAAAAACATTTTACCTTCTTTCAAATGCTTTTCCAAAGTTAGCCAAGTTGAAATGATTGTGAGAAGGGGAAAAAAAACATGGCATCAGAATTAATAGACATTAGACACTTGAAACATGGAACTGCAATAAATAACAAAATTTAAATTAGGGGATTTTCCTTTTGTGTTTTTTTCATAGTTATTCGTGACACAGGCAATATCATTTGCAAGCAAAGATAAACATTCTTCACTGATGCCAGCAAACATTCTTTGTAGCAAAAGCTTACTAATGAACATCTTTCTCACCAGTGGGTCCCTACCACCTACCAAGAAGAAAAACAAACTAATTATTTTTTTTGAATTTTCTTTAATTTTCGTATTATTTTTTATATATTAAGCAAAAACATGAGTGAAAGTCTCTGGGCCCTTTAAACCATATTTTGTTGTATTTTCCTTCACCTAGTCCTATTATAGAAAGAAAAGAACCATTCTTATTGGCATTTCTGTACAAAAGGTACTAATATGTGATTACTTCTCACTTCAAATTATATTGAAGACATTGACATAGAAATAGATTATTAGCTTACTTTTAATTAAACAAATAAGGACGCCTGCATGACCCAGTGCCTGGAAGGATTCATTGAATATCCTAGCTTAAGAACATGGAAACGAACATAGATTCCAATAATTCCAATTATAATCAATATAGACAACCATTAAATTATTTAAAATCAAGGTTTATTAGAAAGTAGTTCAGAAATGAATCCATCACATAGGCCAACATGCTATCATTTGTGAGATTAGAATCTTAAATATATCAAGCACACAGCTACAAATACGGTTTCAGTTACTGATAAGTTAATTTTGTTCTGTTCTCTGATAATTGCTGATTGTCTAATTTATACCCACCATCTGTCCTACTCAGACCCTTAATCATAAGAGAAACATGGCAAGAGTGTATAGTGTGAGAGTAAATCCCTCACTACTACAGTATTAAGTGGGGGATTCTTCAAGATAGAGGCCCAATGGTAATGAGGACTAAAAGTAGAAATGGACTTCCACCTCTGGCCACAACAGAGAAACTTTCCTCTTAAGCAACTATAAAAATTGGCAAGGCATATGAAATAACTATTTCCAGATGTTGGACAACAGGCAAAACCTGATACCTGAGAGAAGGGAAATAAGGTGAGCCTGGAGGTACTTTATGGATCTCAGTGTAGAGTGCTGAGGAAACAGACCAGAATTCAAGGCCACTGAAGCAGCTAGAATTCTTGGGGCATTGCTACTGGACACAAGAGGGTTGTATAATTTGTACATACAAATACATAATTCCAAGAGGAGGAAAGTGCTATAAAGGAACAAATAGTAGTTCCAGAAATCTATCCAGGGCCTCCCTTGTGTCTTTGGCTGGATACTAGGCAATAGGTACACAGAAAAGAGACTTCAAAGAGTTAGGGAAAGAATAACTACAGGGTGAACTATCAGAGTTTCATAGAATATGGAAATTTTCAACTTTCAACCTACCAAAATCGAGAGACCTCACTAAACAGCCTGAACATTCAACAGAAAAGCCATGCCTTAGGAAAATCATTACTCTAGCCCTGGTAAAGCTACTCTAGACCTGTCCTTACAAAGCTGAAAAACAAGCCTTAAAAGATCAGACTAATGACTATCTTGCCAATTATACCATGTAAACACCTTAGTAATACCAGGTGTCAACTACACTGCTTGTCATTAAATCGTGGCCAGTATATGTTTATTCTGCATTAGGTCAGACAATCTAACTCCAGATCTACAAGAAAAATCCTAAGTGATCAAGAAGTGAACTACATGGAAATCACATGTGTATTCTGTTTTTTTCTTATTGGTATTTTTCAAAACCAAGGTAGAAGTCATGGTTTGCAGAGTCAGCACAGTATCACAAGGTGAATCATCAATGAACTTCACTGAACAACCTTAAAACCTGTCAATATTTTCACCAATCCCTCAAACATTTATCAATGGCACACCTAAACAACTTTCCTTAAAACTTATGACTTATATTTACAAGTGTTTGTTGGTACCAGGCAATGTAATGTGCTGAGCTCTTTACATGCATTATCTCATCTCCTCAACCCTATGAGGTGGGATTAATATTATAGGCATACATTGCTTTACTGTATGTATTTCACTTTTTTGCACTTCACAGATGTTTTTTACAAATTGAAGTCAAGACCTTCTATCAGCAAAAAGATTACACTTAGGATGCCAAAATAGCTCAACAGATTGAGCATTTTTCTTGCAACCACTTGGTCCTGGGATCAACTCCTGGCCCTGGCCTGAGCAAACACATACGCTGAACTGTGGCATGACTGGTAACCACTGATATGGTGGCAAAGGTTCTTGCCTCCCATGCAGGAGGCCCCCAATTTACTCTCTTTCTCTCTCTCTCTCTCTCTCTCTCTCTCTCTCTCTCTCTCTCTCTCTCTCTCTCTCTTTCTCACCTTCTCTCAAATAATAATAATAAATCTTTAAAAAATAAAAAAAGATCTGAAAAAGAAAATAAAGATTACACTCTAATTTTGGGTGAAGGTAGCACAGTAGGTAAACACTGTGCTGGTCTCCCCTCACGACCACATCAAAATTACAACTAAAGTACAGGAAAACCATCATTAAGAATTGCCTGACGTCTACCTGAACAGAAATCATACAACCAAGGACATACAGAAGAAGCCATGCTGAGACTTGTAGGAGAGGCAGAGATGTGGAGCTTGTCCCAATCCCGTGTGTAGTGGTTAAAAATCAGGAGGGATCTCTTGGCTGCAGAGGTCCTCCCTGGACGTTCTCCAGCCCAGGGCTCCAGTGCTGAGAAGAGAGGTCCTAAGAGCATCTGGATGTCTAAATTTTGGCTGGAGTCCCAGGTTTTCCTCTTAAAGGGTCTGTGTATGAACTTACTCACTCTGATCTTCAGCACTGGGACAGCATTTAAAATGTACCAGGAACATACAGGGGGAACTGAATTGTTAGGCTTCAGGGCGAGGGCTGGAGGGACAGCCTTCCTTCAGACAGAAGTGCAGGCAGAAACCATTGTTTCTTTGTTGAGCCCTCCCCACACCTGGCATGCCAATTTAGGCAGCCACCATATCAGAGTTTCCATCAACTTGGCTAACACCATTTACCCAGCCCTAGTAATTTCCTGAGACCCTGTCCCACCCAACTGGCAGGCCCACGAAAGCAGCATCCAGTGGTTTTTCTTTTTTCTTTTTTTCTTTTTTTTTTTTATTTTAGTGTTTGAGAGAAGGTGAGAGAGAGAAAGAGAAAATGGGAGAGAGCCTAGAGCAGTCTTCATAGTTGTACATCATTAGTTGTGATGTGGTTTTGTTTCACACAGGTGGATATAAGGCCACATGAGGCAGGAACTAAACTGGGGGCCTCCTACATGGGAGAAAAGAACCTTCACTGCTGAGCCATCCAAGTGGTTAATAGTTGCATCACAGTTCAGCATTTGGAGTTGTACAGGCCAGGACCAGGAATCAAACCCTGGACCTCATGATTGGGAGGCAAGAGCTCAACCACTGAGCTATCCCAACATCCTATGGTTTTTTCATGCAAACAGCCTGTCTTGGCTTGAGCTACAGACTTTCCTAAAATCACTTAAAAATTCACAAGCCCCAAGCAAACAGCACCTGGCCTCAACATGCCCTGTACCACTTGTTGAGCAGCCCCCAGCCCGGCACTAAAGGCAGACAGCCTCTGGTCACATCTTCACCTCTCCCAGGTACTTCCAAGCCCAGCACAAGTGGCAACCACCTGCAGACTACTTTGTAGCTCATACAAAGTGTGAGCAAGGCATAGGCAACAGATGAACTTGGCCTGTAACAGAGCCCCTCCCAAGAGGCCCAGCAACAACACACCTGGTGACCTCCTACAGACCACACCAGACCACTACCCAACCACATCCACAAAAGACATACCAAAAGAGCAGACCAGGTAGACACCAGAGCCCTGCTAAAGCAAATCCTGCTCTGGAAGGTCAGCTCCTGCACAGTAGCTCCTCCACTACAGTCATAGCCAGTCCTCACAGCCATTCAGCTTGAAGATCAAACTCACCCATTCATATGCAAACCACAACCATAGCTCAACTATAAACACACAGGAAACACACCTGGAGTACCCAGCTCAAGTGACCTGAATGACTGCACCACTGGGGCCCCCAGGACACCATGTAAGGCCAGCCCCACTAAGACAAGGAGACATAGCAGTTCTACCTAATAATAGACACAGAGAGGCAGCCAAATGAGGAGACAAAGAAACATATCCTAAATGGAAGACCAGAATATAGCTCCAGAAAAAGAACAAAACAAAGTAGAGACAAGCAATCTACCAGATGCAGAGTTCAAAGCACTGGCAATAAGGATGCTCAGTGAGAACTTCAACAAAGAGATAAGAAACATAAAAATGGAGACAAAAAGGGAAACCAGGATGACTCAGTGAGCTAAGTGCTCACTTTGCAGCCCGGGGACAGAGGATCAAATCCCAGCCCTGGCCCATGCATACCCATATGCTGAACTGGGGAGTGCTTCCCATATGGGGAGGCCCCCCATTCAGTTATAACCCCCCGGTTCAGCCCCTGGCCTGAGGGAGTGTGCCTCCCATGTGGGAGGCCTCCAGCCAGGTTCCTGCCCTGTGCAGTCCCTGCCCACCTGTGTGGAACAAAACCATGTCAAAAACTAATGATGTGCAACTAAGGAGACTGCTCTGGGCCCTTCCCCTTCTCTCTGTCTCTCTCTGTCTCTATCTCTCTCTGTCAAAAACAATAAAAAGAAGAAGCCGGGATGGCTCAGTGGGTTAAGCACTCACTTTGCAGCCCCGGGAACTGAGGATCAAATCCCAGCCCTGGCCCGAGTGGACCCACATGCTGAATTGGAGAGTGCCCCCAGTTCAGTTTTCACCGGGATGAGACCCCGGCCCATTTCCTGCCCTGTGCAGCCCCGCACCCACCTATGAAATAAAACTATGTGGAAAAACCAATGATGTGCAACTATGAAGACTGTTCTGGGCCCTCCCCCTTCTCTCTGTCTCTGTCTCTGTATCTCTCTCTCTCTGTCAAAAACAATAAAAATAAATCTTTAAAAAAATAATCATAATAAAAATAATTTAAAAATGGAGATAAAAACATAAAAAGGAATTAATCAGAAATGATTAATAGAATAACTAAAATGAAGAATACATGAGAAGGCATCAACTAGATAAAGCAGAGAATCAAATCAGTGATCTGAAATATAAGGTAGCAGAAAACACATCATTAGAACAGAAAAAAAAAAAATCCAAAAAAATAAGGATAATTTAAGGGCCCTCTGGGACAACATCAAGTATACCAATATTCACATCATAGGAGTATCAGAAGAAGAGAAAGAACAATAAATTGAAAACTTATTTAAAGAGATAATGACAAAAATGTTTCCTAACCTGGCAAAGGAAATAAACATACAAGTCTAGGAAGCACAGAGAGTCCCAAACAAGATGAACACAAACAGGCCCACACCAAGACATACGATAATTAAAATGCCAAAGCTTAAAGACAAACAAAGAATCTTAAAAGCAGCAAGAGAAAAGCAATTAGTTACCTACAAGGGATCTTTCATAAGACTGATAGCTGATTTCTCAACAGAAACTTTGCAGGCCAGAAGGGATTAACACAACATAGGCAAAGTAATGAAAAGCAAGGACCTATCACTGAGATTACACTATGTAGCAAAGTTGTCACATAGAATTGAAGGAGAAATAAAGAGCTTCCCAGACAAGAAAAATCTAAATAAGTTCATCACCACCAAAACAGTATTACAAGAAATGTTAAAGGGACTTTAAGAGGAAGAAGAAAAGAAAAAAAAAAGATCAGGAATGTGAATAATAAAATAACAATAACTACATTTGCATTAACAATTATTTTAAATGTAAATGGATTAAATGTTCCAATCAAAAGACAAAGGGTGGCTGAATAGATAAGAAAAAAAGACCCATACATAGGCCGCCTCCAAGAGACCCACCTCAGATTGAAAGACACAAACTGAAAAAAACATTTCATGAAAATCTAAATGAAAAAACAAAGTTGGGGTAGCAATACTTATACTTGGCAAAATAGACTTTAAAACAAAGACTATAACAAAAAACAAAGAAGGGTCCAATAATTCCACATCTGGGTATTTAACAAAAAACAAAAAAAACAAAAAAAACCCACACAATTTTGAAGGGACACATGCATCCATATATTCATTGCAGCATTATTTAAAATAGCCAAGATATGGAGGCAACCTGGGTGTCCATCAATGGATGAATGGATAAAAAGAGGTGGCACATATATACAGTGGACTGTTATTCAGCCATTAAAAAAGAACAAAATTTTGCCATCAGCAACAACTTGGATGGACCAAGAGGGTATTGTATTGAATGTAATAACTCAGACAGAAAAAGGCAGATGTTATATGATTTCATTTATATGTGGACTCTAGAAAATAGGATAAATGAACAAACAAAACAGAAACAAGGCCGTAGATATAGAGGGCATTTTGATGTTTGCCAGACTTGGCAAGTGGGGCGGGGAGGATTGGTGAAGTGGGGGAGGAAATTAAGAGGTATAAATTGGTAGTTATGAAATAGTCATGGGGATCTAGAGTATAGCATGGGGAATATAGTCAGTCATATTGTAATAACTAAGTGTGGTGTCAGATGGGTACTGCATTTATTGGGGTGACCACTTTATTGCAATACTTGCTTTATTATGGTTGTCTGGGAACTAAACCCATAATATCTCCAAGGTATGCCTGTACTCCTATTTGTTCATGAGAAAACAGAGGCTTTGAAAGGTTTGGTATAATGTGCTAAATGTCACACAGGTGGTAAGGGATGGAGGAAGGACTCTAACCCACATCTGTGAGATTCCAAAGCCAGGCACTTAATCATACACTTAACTGATTCCCTTTGTTGAGGATAAACATGGATTCAACTCTCAGACACTCACAAGATTCCCACACAAAAATTTTACAAAATCATAGCAATCCCAGGTAAGTAAATATAAGCCAGAATTTTCTTTATGCTTCTTGTCTGATACCTTCCTATCCCTGGCAATTGGAATAAACTGAATTATAGAAATTTTTGTTTTGATCTTGGTATGGGTGAGGGTTTGTGGTAGCATTTTTAAATTATGAGGTCTAAATAACTTTTTCTCTATTGTATTTTTATCAAAAATGTCAATTTCCAAAGGAAGCCAAATTCCTTGTTATACTTCACTCTAAACACTCATCTGTAATTTGCCCTATCGGTTCAAGTAATCATTTGAAGATGTCATAGACATTCTTAAATGTTTAGACTTTCACAAAAGACAGGACTGCTACAAAAAAAGTCATAGTATAACCCTAGACAGGTCAGTGAATCTTCTTAGGCCACAGTATCCTTATCTATAAAATGAGAACCTTGAATTGCAATAGCATTCACCAAATTACCATACCATATAGTCCTAAGAGATACTGTTCTCAAAAAAACAAGTTCCAGGTAAATAAGTAGGAAAAAAAGCTACAAACAATAGCCCCATTTAGAAACTCACAATCCATTAGCAATGGATACACTGTTACCAAATTAAAATATCAGAAAAGCCATGAAGTAAAGAAACCGGTTTAACTTTAATTACAAATTTACCAAATTTATTTCACTGTAAACCCATTTTGCTGGGAAAATGTCTATGAACGTTCCATGAAAGTAGTGTCCAGTCATTCACTCAAAAAAATATTTATTGAACATTTACTATATGCCAAATAGTACACTGGACATTTCAGATACAACAATATATCATTCGTGTTCTTCCAGAGCCTAGAATTTAGTTGGGAAGGTGCACAATATATAAGCAACAAAGGGACAAATATATGATTTCAAGATGAGAAAAGTGCTATGAAGGAAATAAGATTTTTAATATAAAATAATGACACGGGAGCTTATTTTAACTGGATAGTAAGAAAAAAAACCTGTAATATAACAAGACATAGTATCTTAAAGGACACTAATATAATTTACAAGATCCTCATATAATTAGTATCATTTAAGATGATATTTGAAGAATGAGAAGGAAACTGAGCGTGAAGAGCAGAGGAAGGCATTCTGGGCAAAATACCAGCCAGCATCTGTGAAAACCCCAGGGTGTGAAACTGCTTAACAAGTTCAGAAAAATGAAAGGCCAGTGAGGTGGAAGAAAAGTGACTTCAGAAGGAACTAGAGAGATTGGTAGGGGCCAGATCATTTAGGGTTTCTGGGCCATAGGGAAAAAAAAGAACTAGAGTTTTATTCTAAGTATATTGAAACGGAGTTTAAACTGGTAAGTCACCTGATAGAATTTATTTTTTAAAAGGTCATTCTGGAGGAGAAGGTCAAAAACGATTGATTAGATAAATGCTATGCCTACTGCCTCCTAGGATCACACCAAAATTACAAAGAAATTATATAACAACCTCAAGAATCATCTGAAGACTAGCTGAACAGAACCCCTATAAACTGAGAATATAAAGAAGAGGCCACAGCTAGACCAGTAGGAGGGGCAGAGATGTGAAGTGGGCAGATAGTGGTTGAACAGCAGGAGGGACACCATGGTGGCAGAGGTGCCCCTAGAAAAGGGAGGAATCCCAGGCCCATGCAAGGCTCCTCAGCCCAGGGGTCCTGTGCTAGGAAGAGGAGTTCCCACATCATCTGGCAGTGAAAATAAGCGAGGACTCTGTCTGTCCATCTTGGGGAGATGGAAGGCAGATAGAAATGCAGACATCCTCTTAAAGGGCTCGCATACAGACTCAGTCACTTGCAAACACCCATCTGGTCTCCAATGGAGGAGCAGTACCGGTAACTCAAGGTGTCAGAGACATATGGAGAAAGACTGAGTTGTGTGGCTTCAGGGCAAGGGCTAGAGGGACATGAGCCATTGTCCCTCTGTGGAGCCTATCTCAGGTGTACCTTACAGAAGGTTGACATATTTGCTATGTTGAATCCTCCTCCAAAAGTCCAAAGTTGAGAACACATTGGTCTAGTAAAATCCACACATGCACACCACTTTGGCAATGGCCTGGGTTCTGCCCTGCACAGCTAGGCCTACATAGCCAGAAGCACTCTCAGCTCCTGGGTGGCTGGCCCAACCCGAAACTATGGAAGGATTTTATAGCAGCAGACAGCCAGCAGCAGCCCAGAAAACTTTTGGGGATAGAGGGCCACAACCTGCACTGCAGCCTCTCTTGAGTGGCTCTTCAAGATCTTACAGGCCCAAAGAGTGGTGGCTGGCAATGGCACCCTCGGGTCATTTTGCAAAGTGGTCACAGGCTAGGCACTGGTGCAAGAACTGAATCTGCATTAACTTTGTAAAAATCACTGGCCATGCCTCATGACTCCTTGGGACACTGCCCAGCCCACCTAGGGCTACACTGCCAGAGGCCTTCTCAACACCAAGCCAACCAACCCAGCCTGCACACCAAAGAAGGCTCTTTCAACAGCTGAGTATTATAGACAACCAGCAAGTAGCAACAGGCTTAGGGTACCCAGGGCCTTTTTTAAAGCTGTCCCAGGCCCAGTGCTGGTGGCAGCTGGCCTCAGTTCACAGTGAGGCCACCCACACACACTTTCTGGTCCAACACAGGCAACAACCAACCACATTCAATTTTGTAACTCCTACTAGGTAGCCTTGGTCTGTCACAAGTAAGGCTGAAATTTAGCTGTATGAGAGCCCCTCCCAAGAGAAACCAGAAACAACACCAGAAGACCAGTTTCAGACCACACCAGAGTACTACCTAATTAGCCCCACAAGCAGCACACAAAGGGGTGATCTCAACAGGCAAAAGAATCTACTAGGGTGAATCTCTCTCCAAGGGGTCAGCCTCCACACAATAGCTCATAAATAGCCAGTCCTCATAGTTAGTCAGCCTGTGAGTGAATCTCACCCACTGATGCACCAAAAGCAGTCAAGGCTCAATTGCAACAAGTGAATACACACAACACACTCAAGGGACACTCCTGGAACATATGTGCAAGAGATCAGGGAGAGTGTGCCATTGAACCACACAGGAAACATGCTACATACGGTCACCCAGCCATGGCTGACAGACATAGGAGATACATCTAATACATAGAAGCAAACACAGAGAGGCAGCCAAAATGATGAAACAAAGAAACGTATCACAAATAATAGAAAGGAGAAACCCCAGAAATAGAACTAAATAAAATGGAGCCAACCAACCTACCAGAGACAAAATGTTAAACAGAGGTTATAAAAATACTTTAAAAATTTAGTGAGAATTTCCACAAAGAGATAGTAAGCAAAAAAAATGGCATAGAAATCATTAAAAAGGACAAGTCAGAATAAAGAACACAATCAGTAAAATGAAGAATACACTAGAAGAAATCAACAGCAAATTCAAGAAAGCAGAGGCTCAAATCAGCAATTTAGGAGACAAGTAGCAGAAAACACTCAATCAGAACAAAATATAGAAAAAAAACTTTAAAAAATTAAGAAAGTTTAAGGGACATTTGGGAAACATTAAGTGTCCCAATATTTGCATCAAAGGAGTACCAGAAAAACAAGAGATAAAGCAAAGGATCAAGAACCTATTTGATGGGGAAGCCGGGGTGGCTCAGTGGGTTAGGCACTCACTTTGCAGCCCCTGGGGACCAAGAATCGAATCCCAGCCCCGGCCCGTGCAGACCCATATGCTGAACTGGGGAGTGTCCCCAGTTCAGTTCTCACCGGGGCAAGACCCCGGCCCAGTTCCTGCCCTGTGCAGCCCCACCCACCTGTGGAATGAAACTATGTGGAAGAACCAATGATGTGCAACTATGGAGACTGTTCTGGGCCCTCCCTTTTCTCTCTGTCTCTAACTCTGTGTGTGTGTCTCTCTCTCTCTCTGTCAAAAACAACAAATAAATCTTTTTTAAAAAAAAACCTATTTGAAGGGATAAATACAGAAAACTTTCCTAACCTGGCAAAGAAAATAGACATACAAGTCCAGAAAGCAAAGAAAGTCCCAAACAAGATTAATCCAAAGAGATCCACACCAGAACACTTCAAATTTAAAATGCCAAAAGTGAAAGACAAAAAGAGACTCCTAAATGCAGCAAGAGAAAGATAACTAGTTATTTACCAGAAAACTTCCATTAGATTGTCAGATGATTTCTCAATAGCAATTTTGCAGACCAGAACAGAGTGGCAGAAAATATTCAATGTGATGAAAAATTGAGGGCCTACAAACAAGACAACTGTACTCAGCAAGGCTAACATTTAGAATTGAAGGAGAGATAAAAGGGCTTCATAGACAAAAAATAAAAATCTAAAAAACTTCACTACCACCAACCCAGTATTACAAGAAATGTTAAAAGGACATTGAGAAGAAAAAAAAGTAGTAACAAACAAAGATAAAAATATATATTTAAACTAAAGTCTTGCAGTAGGTCTTCTAAATACAGAGCCATACTCTTCCTTAACTCCTCAGCTCTCCTATAACTCCAATAAATGCTTCACATTATCAGCAGAAACATTCTTGTCTCACTTTTTCTAGAGATGACCTCACATTTAACCTTCAAAAAGATTTTACTGCCCACTAAAGACCTAAATACCTGGCATCTGTACCCCTTTCTCTGGCATGATCCTTTCCCCTCTCAGCCTAGTGTGCTGGATGGGACACCCTTCCAGTTCAACGGGTGAAGTATAAACTCAGCCCAAAGTCAACCTGGTCATTGTTCAGGGCTGAGAATGTGACATGAGCCAGTCCAGTAAAAGCATATCTCAGGACTTGTGCTAAGAATAGTGGGATAAAGACTTTTGCTCTATTTCTCTGGTTTCGAAGCTAAAAGAATTAGTTCCCAGGGAACTTCTGACAGCCATCTTGAAATTATAAAGAGAGGGCCTGAGAATAGATTGAACACTTGAAAAGCTACACTGAGGGATGGAGTAAAGAGAAATAGAACCTGATAACAGGGCAAGCTGCGACTCCAGGCCAGCATTCCCTTGCCTAATCCACATCTGGTCCATGGCAAATACTCTCAGTATTCTTTGCCCAACACACACTGGAAAGAGAAGTCAACCAGCACAGCTACCTCTCCTTCACTCCTTAGGTCAGAGAATGTGCAGACTAGCTGATCTCTGCCTTTTAGATTCACCATGTAATCATCAGATTACTGGTCCACTATGTCCCCTTAACCACAGGGGACACATGTCAAATTCTCCACGCCATCTGTTAAATATCCTGTCTCTTGATCTGAGATGAAGAAGAAAGCACCTTCCCAAACCACCTCCTTGGAAATGGAACTCAGCACAATTCTCTCCAAAGAAATCCTTAGAAATCTTGAAACCAGCTCTACTCTCTCAATCTTTATATGACCTTTATGTGGGAGAGGGATTTAAGAATTGTGTAACCAGCTCTTAGTTTACTCCTTTGGAAATTCTGCACAGGAACTGCCTCCTCCCTTAGAATGCAGCATTAATTGTACCTTTGAATCTTGGCAGAAACTTCCATTTTAATATCATGTTACACATGTGAACATCACCCATCATATATTTTCCAAGGGAAAAAAGTTGAACACAGCTTCAATGTTTTCACATTTCCTACAGTGTCCAAAATGAGACATCTGACCCTGAGATAATCATAGACAAGAGCCAAGCTCATATTTTCAGTATTCAGGGAAACTTGAAGGGTTTAGAGGAAAGCAATCATGATGATTAAGGACTATAAAAATTAAGGATAAATGAATTATGTTCTCCTAAAAATAAATACCTAGCTGTAATCTTCACATATAAGAATGTCTACATCCCAGGAGATTGTGTCACGTTATTTTATCTAAACTCATAACAAGTTTGACTTGGCTATAAGAGAACAGATTAAACTAAATCCTGGCAGAAAGTTATTAAACAATTTAATGGGTTACAAATGGAGGCCATGATCCATGGCCTTCTTTGAAATTATTTTTAAAAATAGAAAAACCTCTCTTTAAAACAGCTTAGCCAAACTCTTGCTCTAAAACAGGGTGTGACCTCTTTAATATACTGTGAATCTTTTGTATGTATGGCCATTGTTGATTCTCCTGCTGTAGTTCCTTTGGGTCTCTTATTGGTGCCCTTTGCTCTAAATCTCCTTTCTTTTTTTAATCTTAAGTATCTCCTGTTTCTCAACATCCTATGCAAGGCAGTTTCTGGCTAGCTTCTGATAAACTGTCTCAGTTTACAGAACAAAAAGTGAAGACAAATTCTCCGTTCATAACTGAAATGTAACACTATGCCTAGATTTATGATTTTGAAAGGTCTTGGGATGTTTTCTCATTTATACCACCCACAGAATTTCTTTCTAACTTCTGAACTTGGTATTAACATCCTATAGAATTCTTAAATTTGAGATTAAGCTTTCAAAGGTTTTGAGATTCTGCCAGTTTCTGGAAAGTTTTTATTGGCTGCAAGTTATGATTGAAATCGTTTACTTGCCATTTAGGAGAGATTTCTAAGTAGGCGGCCTCAGGTTTTTCAGTGCTATCTAAAATAGTGATATAAAAACTGTACAACAGTGTGGGAGACAAAAGATAAGATTCGAGGTAAATAGCTTAAGTACCCAAATAATATTTTTAATAATCCCTTGTATGTTTCTGTCACACATAGTCTCCCCTGCCATTTAACACTAACATCCATTATCCTTACATATGGAGTTTACAAGTGTGGTTAAGGAATTCTATCTGTGTGTGTGTGTGTGTGTGTGTGTGCGTGTGTGTGTGTGTGTGTGTATTTCTGTTATATACATAAGAGTTAGTAATATTATGAAACATAGCATATCTCCTCCAAACCTCAATGAAGAAGAAAAAATATTTTGGAGAAGAAAACTGCTATACGTATATAAATCAATACCAATACATCAAACGCCCAGCTTACTATTCCTTTCATCACCTGAGTTCCTGCAGCAAGGGTATGCCCGGCATCACAGACTATTTTTCCTTCATCTCAGGAATTCTGAGTTTCCACATGTGAAAAGTGAAGGCTATCATGAGTTCACAAATGTGTAGGAAAATGAAGTATTGATCATTGTCTTCAACAGAACCAAAAAGGTCACATAGAAGAGGACATTTAAGAAAATTATGATAAGGTATTGACTGAGAAGATTAAATGATTCAATCTGATATTTCTGCAAAATCTAATTCAAAGGGCCAAGGCATCATTCCAGTAAATCAAGTTGAGAAGAAAAGAGGCTTATTTTTATAATCCATCTTTCCTCAGTAAGTTTGGTTTCCATAGCCACAGGCTTGTCAGCCAGCTGGTTTGGTTAATGATGACTCTGGGGAGGCAACAATTTTTTCCACCCCTATTTGCAAAGCACAGCCAAATTGGTTCTAGAAGTCTGAGAAGGAGACTTTCCCCAGAGAGGCTAAAGCTAGACTCTGATCAGCAACATCCTCATAAAAGGGGCAGACAGCAATTCTTGGTTTGTCTACAATCTAATACCCTCTTAGGGAGCAGTAGTGAATGGTGCCACAGAATTCCACTCAGTCTGAGAAGGGAAAACAAATCCAATGCCTTATCAAACAACTCAGATGTTTTTTCATTAATACTCAGAAGTCCTAGGACTTCTTTCTGAACTTCAGCTGTCTCATGTGTAAACACAGGTTTACTCAGTGCCTTCTGTTCCTACATGCTAAAATTGTGCTCCCTGACCTAACAGTTTCTGTTCTACCATAAACATCCCTCATGTTCCCTTCTCCTCCATTTCTCTTTTCCAATTTTGGCCACAGAATCAAGCTCTAATATCCAGTAGGACACCCTTCTGGTTTCTTAAGCCAAAAACCATGTGATTTCTCCACCTCTCTCACTCACTCTTTTAGCTCTAGCCTAAGTTGAGAACCAAACACTCAAACTATAGAATACTAAATTCATCAAAAATGCATCTTGTTTCAAAAGCGCAGCAGTAAATCTTCATTGATCCTGCTCACCTTTCAAGCTACATTCAGTTTCCCTCCTGTTCTTGCCAAATTTAATTATATGGTCTAGATAATACCACCTCTCTTATTGTCACCAAAACCCTTTTTAAATACCTGAGATTAGATTTAACTGCCAATACTCCACTGAAATATTTCTCTTGAAGGTCACAAGTGATTAAATCTAAAGCTAAAACTAAAACTGGGGAAGCTGGGATGACTCAGTGGGTTAAGCTCCACTTTGCAGCCCCGGGGACCGAGGATCGAATCCCGGCCCCAACCCACACGGACACATATGCTGAACTGGGGAGTGCCCCCAGTTTAGTTCTCACCAGAGTGAGACCCCGGCCCAGTTCCTGCCCTGTGCAGCCTCCAGCCCACCTGTGGAATAAAACTATGTAGAAAAACCAATGATGGGCAACTATGGAGACTGTTCTTGGGTCCTCCCCCTTCTCTCTGTCTCTGTCTCTGTATCTCTCTCTCCCTCTCTCTCTCTGTCAGAAACAATAAAAATAGGGAAAGCTGGGATGGCTCAGAGAGTAAAGTGCTTGCTTTGAAGCCCCGAGGACCAAGGATCAAATCCCGGCTCCGGCCCATGCGAACCCACCTGCTGAACTGGGGTGTGCTCCCAGTTCAGTTCTTGCTGGGACCTATGTGGGAGGCTCCGGGCCCAGTTCCTGCCCTGCGCAGCCCTGTGCCCACCTGTGGAGTGAAACTATATGGAAAACTAATGCTGTCAACTATGGAGACTGCTCTGGGCCCTCCCCCTTCTCTCTGTCTCTGTTTCTCTCTGTCAAAAGTCAATAAAATAAATCTTTAAAAAAAAAGCATAAAGCTAAAACTAATTAAACTTTCTCAGTCCTCATTATTCTTGTTTTTTTGTTTTTGCATTTGGCATTTGGCATAGTTAATGACTCTCGGTTTTTGAAATTATTTATCCCCTTGGAGTTTGTGACACTATCTTGTCCAAGTATTTTGTTTTGTACGTGCTTCTTTTACATCTCCTTCCCTGACTTACCTTTCACCTAGTACAAAGGTACATTTTCCCAAGGCTTCAACATCTGTTCTCCAATCTTTTTTACCCAATGCCTCTAAAAACTTATCTACTTCTATGTCTTCAATTGTCATTTCTACATTATAACTGCCAAACAGACATCTGAGACTTCTAAGTCCACAGCTTTGAGCACTCATGGCTTCATAGATTTGTCTACTGAGAAATTCCCCCTTAAACCTTCTGACCTAACATACTCAAAGCAGAAGAATTTTATTTTCCCAGCCCTCAAACCTATTACTGTCCACAAATTTTCTGATCACTAGAAACACCATCCTAGAGACCTGGAAACATTCACTTTATAATTCATATAGTAACTGATTGCCTCTTTCATGCCAAGCAGAATACTAAGTACTGGGATCACAAAGATAAGGCACAAGCCTTGTCCTCAAAAGATTTTCACCTCTACCACATATTTATTACATAATTCTTTTTTATTGGGATTATAGTATTCTCCCCCAAACTATCTCCCCCCTTGAATTCCACTCTTTCTGCCCATATTGTATACCTCTCTTGGCCTCCTACTCATACTCAAAGTTCTAAACTAATCCTTCATTTCATCTTCCTTTATACCCTATTGGTTTCTAGGTTCTATCAAATTTCCTTCACAACATTTTACTGCTAAGCACTATGAAGCAATGTGCTAAGCACTGTGCTAAGCAAGGAGAGCACAATAAAGAAGACAAGATCTCTGTCTTCTACAACTTCAGAGTTAGTGTAAGAAAAACACAGGTAAACCAATACTTACAATGCAGCAGGATAAACATATTTTAACAGGTCTAACCTGACTTGGAATCAGGAAAGGCTTCCCAAAGAAAGTGACCCCTGAGCTGAGCTGTGAAGTATCACATGGTATGAGCTTATCAGACTGGGGCATTTGAGACAGAACAGAAAATGGTTCAGTATAGCTAAAATATGAGCACAGAGTTTGAAGAGCAAGAGAGGAAACTGGGAAAGTAGAGATGAATCACATCAAACATAAGGATCATGATATGTTATAGGTTGATTTGTTCCCCCCAAAAGATATGTTGAAGGGGAGGCTGGGATAGCTCAGCAGGTTGAGCACTTGCCTTGCAAACATGAGGTCTGGGGATCGAATCCTGGCCCTGTCCTGTGCAAACCCATATGCTGAACGGAGGCACAACTGGTAACCACTGGGATGGTGGTGAAGTTTCTCACCCCCTATGCATGAGGCCCACAGTTCAGTTTCCACCCCACACTTGCCCACATCCACCTGTGTAGAATAAAACTATGTCACAACTAATGGTGTATAACTATGGAGACTGCTCTGGGTCTGCCTCCCTTCTCTCTCTCTCTCTTTCTCTCTCTCTGTCTTTCTCTCAGCTTCTCTCAAACGATTAAAAAAATAAATCTTAAAAAATTTTTGAAGTCCTAATTTCTGGTACCTATGAATGTGACTTTATTTGGAAATAGGGTCTTTGTAGATGTAATTAAGTTAAGGTGAGGTCTTTAAGATGAGCCTTGACTCAAGATGACTTGTGTTCTTATAAGAGGAGGAAAATGCCATGTGAAGACAGAGACACACAGGGAGAGCACCATGTAACAGTGGAATCAGAAGTACTAGAGCTGCAAGCCAAGGAACTCATGGGGTTATTAGAAGCTAGAAAAGGCCATGACGGATCCTCCCCCACAGGTTTTGGAGGGAACATGGCCCTACAAACAACTTCATGTTGATTGGCTCCCAGATTGTGAAAGAAAAAAATATTTGCACATTGATTTTGTTAAACTAAAGTAATAAAATTTACATTTCATACCACTAACATTTCCCAGTTTCTGTCCATCTCATTCCTTCTCATCCTTCAATCTCAGCTCAACTCTTATTTCCATGAAGCATTTTAACTTCAATGGAATGTTTATTCTCATTTCACCAAAATTTACTGAGCGCCTACTATATCCAATACATTATGCTAGCTGGTATAGATAAAACAAAGATTTTTTTTAATCCCAAACTATATTTCATTTCACAAAAGAACATTTGCAAACCAACAACAGAAAAACATCATGGTATCATTTTTTTCAATCAAAAGATTAGCACAAATCTAGGCATCGATGAAAGTGACCACAAAAATGCCTGCCCTAATGGCACTTATATTATATGAGGGGAAGGGAGGAGATGGGACAGACTATAAAACAAACAAATTGTTAAAAACAAAATGTCATTCTAATGTGATAAGTGCAAAAAAAAAAAAAAGCATAAAAGCGAAATGGGGAATGCCGAAATGGGTTCTCTAATAATTCCTACTTATTTGTATCCAAATTTTGATAGGTTACACCTAATCGTGAAAGACTGAAAGATTTACACTTATAATCAGGAATGAGACAAGAATGTCCATTCTTATCACTTCTATTCAATATTGTACTGAAAATTCTAGATGTAGCAATTACAAAAGAAAGTTAAATAAAAGGTATCCAGATTAGAAAGCAAGAAGTAAAACTCTCTCTATTTGCAGATAACATGATCTTGTATATAAAATCATAAGGAATCCACTAAAAAGTTATTAGAAATAATAAATAATCAGTGAGATTGCATAATACAAGATCAATATACAAAAATCAAATGTATTTTCTTACAGTAGTAATGAGCAAACCAAACATAAAATTAAAGAAAAAAATTCCATTTGCCACTGCATTGTGGCAAAGCAACAGACTATAAACAGACTCCTAATGTGTGTCCTTGTTTAATTTCTCAATTAAGCCATAGGAAATGGAAAAATCTATATTTTAAGTTAACATATACAGACTTAGAGTAATTGTTTAAGCCAGTTCAACTTAATTCTCTCAATACTTGTTTTAAAATATATGTATATCCTTATATACATTTCAGCCTGTAATGAAAAAAATGTTTTTTAAAGGTTTGGAATTTGGAAAGTATAAAGTAACAAAAGTTATATTTTTTATAGTTTGCCCTTTTTTTTAAAGTTTGCATTTAAGTCACTCTTAATTTCTTAGTTCAAAATAATTACATAGCTAATTATCTTTGATATTTAATAGAATTTGAAGTGTCTTTTTCTTTCTTTTTTTTAATTACTTATTCCTAGAAAGGCTTATGGAAGAAAAGAAAAAAGTAGATGTTTTCAAGTCCTCTTTTCAATTTAACTAAAGGATCCTTACACAACCTGATGTGATTTTGACTCAAGAAGCTTGACTACCACTTGTACGTAAGTTATTAAATTCCAAATGTTGGCATTTTAATCTGTATTTAAGAAAAAGCACTAAATAATTTATGTTTATCCTTTTCTCAAGTTTTATGTGTTTAGATGCTAAAAGTCTCACTTCAAAAGCAATAAGAAACAGCATAATTTTGTAAACGAGATGTGTGTTCCAATGGCAAGTATTTATTGGGTAATCTTATATTTCCGTTATACTGTAATAATTGTTGGGCTATCATTCACATGTGTTTTCCTATTGAACAATGGAAAATATATATATGATTTTTATTTGTTGATTGAATATTTCCAACTGAAGAGGGGATATTTTGATCTCAGTCCTGTTTCATTTTTTGTTTCTTTTGTTGTTGTATTTTTAGCTAGGATAAAGTAAATAATCTTGAAAAGATGGATTTTGTTAGATGTAATTATTTTATTTTATTTTTTTATTGTTACATTTTTTGGTAAGGCATTGGTGAGTAAAAATTACATAGGTTCCAGGCATACAATTCTGCAATACATTGTCTATGTTTTGCAGTATGTGTTCACCACCCAGAGTCAATTCTCCTACCATCACTATATATTTGACTCCCCCTTCCTCCTCCCACACCCTCCTCCCCTCTTACCCTCAGGTAACCAATAAACTATGGGTTGTGTCCATGAGTTTTTGTGTCTTTGTTGTTTTCAGTTTTAGATTCCACATATGAGTGAAATCATGTGGTTCTTGGTTTTTTTCTGTCTGGCTTATTTCACTTAGCATGATGAGCTCAAGGTCCATCCATTATTGTTGCAAATGGGAGTATTTCATCTTTCCTTATGGCTGAGTAACATTCCATTGTGGATATGTAGCACAACTTTTTTATCTAGTCACCCATTTTTTTCTTAATGGAACTACAAACTGAGTACCTAAACTTGTAAGTCAACCATTGTGACTATCTTCTGCAGTGTTCTAGAAGCTCAAATATTTAGGGACAATTTTTTTTTTTAATCATTAATATATATTTTTTTTTATTTTTATTGTTTTTGACAGAGAGAAAGAGAGAGATACAGAAACAGAGAGAAGGGGGAGGGCCCTGAACAGTCTCCATAGTTGCACATCATTGGTTTTTCCACATAGTTTCATTCCACAGGTGGGAGCGGGGCTGCACAGGGCAGGAACTGGGCCGGGGTCTCACCCGGGTGAGAACTGAACTGGGGGCACTCCCCAGTTCAGCATATGGGTCAGCACAGGCCGGAGCCGGGATTCAATCCTCCATCCCCAGGGCTGCAAAGTGAGCACTTAACCCACTGAGCCATTTGGGGACAAATCTACAAAGGGGGATGCAGGGATGGCTGAGCGTGTAAAGTGCTCGCTTTGCAGCCCCAGGGACTGAGGATCAAATCCCGGCCCTGGCCCATGCAGACCCATATGCTGAACTAGGGTGTGCTTCCCATGCAAGAAGCCTCCAGTTCAGTTCTCACCCTCTGGTTCGACCCCTGGCTTGAGTGGACCATGCTTCCCATTCAGGAGGACCCCAGCCTACTTCTTGCCCTGCGCAGCCCCTGCCCACCTGTGTGGAACAAAATCATGTCAAAAACAGATTGTGTATAACTATGGAGACAGCTCTGGGCCCTCCCCGTTTTCTCTGTCTCTCTCTGTCTGTCCCTGTCAAAAACAATAATATTAATTATTTTTTTTAATCTACAAAGAATGGCATAATCAAAGAGATGCAATTATAATGAACATTTTTCTTTGGCATTTTCATGCTCCAGTTGAGAAAGGTAACATTCTTACCATACCCTAAATTAAACCAGTTTCGGTCCCATGATCTTAATTTCAAGCATATCATTTTCTGACCAGCTCACTCTTCCAACAATCCTGAAGCATGACACCTTCAATCCATTGATCCTACCACCCTTGCACTGTCCTTGCCCCTTGTATACTCACTTCTCTCCTTACCCAGCCTAAATTCTAGTCATTCACTAAATTAATCCCCTGTGAGACCTTCAGCTCCCTTTCCCCACCCTTTCTTCTCTTAGTCACCTGGCAAAACCCCAACTCTCATTAAATCTTATTCTACCTGTTCCATGTGGCTGACTGAACTCACTTTAAATTCATGACCACTAACCCCAAGTGGGCCCTCTATGCTACCTGGTAATCACACTTTATTTCCCTAAACAAATCACTGCCCCGCTCTTCTAAGCAACTGCATCATAATCTCTTCCAGCAACCTCTTCCCTATCCTCTCAGCTGATGATGACCTTGCTTCCAATTTTAATGAAGGAGCCATAGCGACTCTTTTAAACATAAATTAAATAGCATCATTTCTCTGCTCAAAACCTTCCAGTGGCTCCACTTCGCCCTCATAGTGAACACCAAAGTCCTTACAGTGACTTACAAAGCCCTGTGATCTGGCCCCCTTAGCTTCCTGACCCCATCTCCTATGTTCGCTCCTCCATTACTGCTCCTGCCTTACTGGCCTCCATGTTGTTCAATTAACATGCCAAGCACTCTTCTACTGTGGTACTGGTTTCCACTATCTAGCACACTCTTCCTCCAGTTATGTTTACATGGCCTGCTCCTTAACTTGCTTTGTCTTTGTTCTCAGTGAGTTCTTCTCTGAATATTCTATTTAAACTTGAAACCCCTCCTTTACCCTAGAACTCCCTGTATCCCTTTTTTACTTTATTTTTCTCCACAGCACTTTTCACCATCTGCATAGTATGTTTTATTTATTTGTTTTGTTTATTATCTATATTTATATACTAGAACATAAGTTTGGGCCTTTGGGCCAAGATGGTAGCCTTTTTTGCCCACTGTTAAAATCCCAGTACCTAGAACAGTACCTGGTACATAGTGGTTGCTTAATAAATATTGGCTGAGGTTGAGGGATGCCAGGATAGGTCAGTGGTTGAGTGATAGCTCAGTGGTTGAGCACTTGCCTCACAATTGAAAGGTCCAGGGATCAAATCCCAGCCCTGGCCCATGCAAACCCATATGTTTAATTGTGGCACAACTGGTAACCACTGAGATGGCTCAGCGGTGAAGGTTCTCACTTCCTATGTGGGGGGCCCCCAGTTCATTCCCACCCCCGCAGCCCCACATCCACCTGTGTGGAATGAAGCCATGTCACAACTAATGATGTACAACTATAGAGACTGCTCTGGGCCCTCCCCTCTTCTCTCTCCCTCACTGTCTCTCTCTCTCTCTCTCTCTCTCTCTCACACACACACACACACACACACACACACACACACACACAGAAATAAATATTTGCTGAGGGAGTGAGTGAGTAAATGAATGAATAAACAAATGAATGGGAGTAAGTGAATGAATGAACAAATGAATGAATGAATGATCTTTATTTAAAAAAGTATATCTATGCTTTACCTACTGGCTTGCTAGATTATATCAGGTTGTTGTCTCTGTAACAAAGAACACTTAAATACAAATTTATATTTGGTCAGCAAAAAGGAAAGTCAGTGAATCACAGAAATAATTATTACCCTGACAGGGTACAGCAGCTGTGACCAATGCTGTGCCTAGCAGGAGCATCTGTGAGCAGTTTCTTTTGCCCAGAAAAAAGGGGCTGCTATACCTCAGAAATAATGAATATGTCAGAAATAATGGCTTGTAACTCCAAGCTGCTTTTTCACTTCTCAGAAAATCATAGGACTCACAAAATTTATTTCAGGCTCATGAAATTTGCATAAGCCCCACTGACATTAACCAATACTACTCACCTCACTACAAAAGTGCTTTTAAATAACCAAAGGTTGCCTTCATTTAGGTCAAAGTTAATGACATGTCAGAAATGCAAAATTGTATTAATAAGATATATTATCAATATATAAATATAACCAAATTTTATTATATCATAAATCATTCTAAGTGTTTTCTTATATCTATTTTTAAATATAGCATTAAATTATGTAGATCTATATCATTAATATATTACAATCTTGGGTATTGGGTTAGAGATTTTAATTGAGTAACAATTTGGCATTTTTTTAAGGAAAAAATATTCAAGATCAATTTTCCCCTTGCAGACTTCAGCAGGTACTATGAATGTCATATATATTACATGCTTTATAAATTATTCTTTAAGTTCCCTCTTCTGTCTTAGCACTCAGAACAACAACCCAGCAATGCACAGAAAAACTCGTCAAATTTAAACCATTAAAATGAAATCTGTCTCTGAATGTTTGAAAGGATCTACTGTAAAAATACCAGTTTGAGATTAAGTCAATAAAATTCATCACTCACAACTCTGAAAAGAGGAAAGTGGGGGAAGGAGAAGGTGGGAAACACTACAGAATTTAATGCTGCTATCAGGGAAGGCACTTGGGGATTACTTTTAATTCACCAGAGCTAAAGTCAAATACAAGCTTTTCTTTGTTATTCAACTTGTCACTTCATTTTTTTCATCATCAAAATTAACCAAAATAATAGCCACTAGAATTTTTTTATTTGGATTTATTAGCTGCATAAGCTAGCTAAAATCTAATAAGTTTTAAGACAAATTAGTTGACCTGAATGCCGACTATAGTGACAGCGACGGTTTTTGGTTTTTTTTTAAGTTGCTGTGTTGCAGTTGATAACTGTGGATGTGAAAAACAGCTAATTTGTCAATCCCTCAATACTAACCATTGTCTATTGATTCCAAAACGTGCAGAGCTACGTGGGGAAGGCCTGGAGTGCTGAGCTGAGGGAGGCTGCTTTCTGCCTTCTTGTGGCACTTGCAGATAGAACCACACAGTTCAGCTACCACGTGCTGTTACTCCCTATTCTGTGAGTGCATGTCTTATCTGCCCAAATACTGTACCCAGAGCAGGGTTAGGGTCCTGTTACTTCAATGAACCATATGTTTCTTAAGGTGATGATTATATCTGAGTACCTCCTAAATCTCACAAAACTACTTTCACTAAAGGAATGGATGTATGCATTTCCTATTAAACAACTAGCCCTTGAAAGAATAGAACACTCAGTCTGAGTAATCTTTTATTCCCTAGCACAGTGCCTTAAACCTAGTTGTCACTGTATAAATAAATAAATGTTGACTCGATGTTGAATTAATGATTAAATAATGAATGAATGAATATCAAATACTCTACAACCCCTTGATAAGTGACCTCAGGGAATATCTTCTATATAGCAGAGTAACTTTGTGGTCCAAGCCCTCCTATCCTAGCTGCCTGCCTCAGAGAAGAAAAAATGAGAACTATCTGTATGGCAGTAGCATCAATACAGTTGGGACCATTCGCAGCAGAATTTACAAAAAATTATAATATCCACGTCCTAGAGTTAGTCCCTCAAGTTAGTAAGATGGAAAATCAAATTCTCTAGCATTTTAACTATTAATTGTTAAAACTAGTTTGGCCACTAGATGGCATTTGTATTAGCCATGTCTCCAATCTGGAAAGGAGCTGTGTTCCAAAAGTACTCTGGTAAGTACAGAGCTTGAAACTCTGAAAGCATTCATTTTAAAAATTAAAAAAAAATAAATCCCCAGAAAACGTATAAATGCTAATTAAATTTGTAGTATACCTATAGTGCTGTAATTTACTAATTCTACACAATCTTACACAAAGTCTAAACTACTATAGACTAGGCTAAATTAGACCATGACACACTATACTTCATTACAGCATTTTTCAAAGTGTGGTTCTGGGAGCTTGTAAAAAATAAATGTGAAATCCAGGGCCTTAGCCTAGGCATACTAAATACAAACCTTTTTATGTGGCTCAGGAATCTGCATTTTATTGAGCTCCTAGGAAATTTCCTACAGAATCTTTTCCATAAAAAAATACCACCACTTAAGACCACATTCCTATGGGAAAGTCATTCATAATTTCAACTAAGGATTCTAAGAATAAATCCTCCCTCCCCACCCAACCCTTGCTAAAGCACCTTTCTATTTCACTAGACATACCCCAACCCTGTCTATCCTCCAAGTAAGTCCCTACTGGTGGTTTGTCACCTGACTCTCTCTGCCTCCAACAAAGCTCAGGTGACAATAAGGGAAAGTGAAGAAGAGGGATTAGTGGGCCGGAAATTCCTGCCACTCTAAGACAACAGGAACACTTATGCAGACTCACTTCCTTGCTAGCCCCTCCTCTCTTCCAGGTCAGTATCAGCCCATCCCCAGCTACCTACTTCTCTGCTTCTTCCCAGTGTCTTTGACTATAATTTCTCTCTTCTCCCTGCCTCACTACAAACCAGGCCCCAAGCTCACAGCCTCTTCCCTTCTGTCCCTAAAGCCAGTATGGTTTCCTTATTACAATCAACCAAGAGAAATAAATAGTATCTAAAAAGACTCTCCCCTGCATTCACTGTAGAAAGGATTGCCAGATAAAGTACAGGACAACAGTCCATTTAAATAGCAACTAATAATCTCTTTAGTATACCGGTAAGCATGTCCCAAATATTGCATGAGACACAGTTATACCAAAAAGTTATTTATTGTCTGAGATTCAAATTTCACTGGGCATCCTATATTTTTATTTGCAAACTCTGACAATCCTAGCTATAGGGCAAAAGGAAATCATATGAAGGTGATCATGAGTAATAATGGCAAGTTTTCGGATGTCCAAGGACGGGTGAGAATCATCTACATGTCAGGAAACCCAGACTGAAACTCTTCTGGTCATCACCCCTCAGATACAGAGACTGGTAGAGATGGTATAGAGCTTTTCATGACTAGAGATGAGCCTAGTCAAGCAAGTATCAGACCACAACTCCCAAATGCCTTGCAGCTCAGACAGGTTCTTACCAGTGGAATGTGGGGAAGGCAATGATGTGTGTCTCCTCCTTTGAGGTTGTTAAGAGCAGGCATAACTTGTCCATACTCTCTTCCCACCTTGCCTGAAAGCTGGACAAAGGCTAGATTTCAAGGCCTTAGAAGATGGTGGCGGGGAAAGCCGGGACGGCTCAGCGGGTTGAGCGCTCGCTTTGAGGCCCCGAGAACCGAGGATCGAATCCCGGCTCCGGCCCAGGCAGGACCCACATGCTGAACTGGGGAGTTCCCACAGTTCGGTTCTCTAGCTGTCTCTGTCTCTGTCTCTCTCTCTATCTGTCAAAGGTAAAATAAAAATAAATATGCACTGAAGATAAAATAATTACTCTCTATAAATATAAAAAGATATAAAAAAAAAAAAAAGAAGAAGATGGTGGAACGATTTGTTGAAAAAGGCTTGGATCTCTGCACTGATCCCTGCAAAGCTCCAACCTACTCTTAACAACCTGCACTAACTGTGATATGAGTGAGAAACCATCCTTTATTGTGTCAAACCATATTTTGGGTTGCTTATTTCTGCAGCCAAACTTGACTACCCAAATTATAGTTTTATTTATACGAAAGGTAAATAACTTATAATTGCAAATATATTCAAGCTAGTATAAATTGTTAACACAAATGAACTCTATAAAAGGGTAGCAGTCTTGAATGAGTTGCTGCAGGAATGTTTTCCATTTTATAACTATAATAATGACATTTATAGTTGTTAATGGTTTTGTAATTATGGCCCCATATCATCAATGTTACCAATTTGATCCTTAAGTTTCTTTTATTTTTAAGATTTATTTTATTGTTTTGACAGAGAGAGAGAATAGGGAGGTTCCAGAACAGTCCCCATAGTTCTAGGTCATTAGTTTTTTACATAGTTTCATTCCACACTGGTGGGCGTGTGGCCACGCAAGCAGGAAAATGGCCAGGAACCTCCCACATGGGAAGCTCGCACAGCTGAGAACCAAACCGAGGGCCTCCCACATGGGAAGCACACCCAAGTTCAGCATATGGGTCCGCATAGGCCAGGGCTGGGACTCAATCCTTGGATCCTGGGGCTGCAAGGCAAGATCTCAACTAGCTGAGCCATCCTGGCATCCCCTGATTCTTAAGTTTATTTTTCAATACATTAATTTTCATATGAATCATAATATAAAAATAATGGTTTTATATATATGGTTGTCATTCACAAGCAAATAAATTTGGAATTATTAATGCCAGGAGTATGAGGAATAAATTATATACATCTGATACCCTTCAAAATAATTTTATATAAGTATAATTTTATGTGCATTTAGCCCTACTTTTCTTTTTTTGAAAGGGGAATTAACCCAAATAAATAATTGATAAAAATAATACAACTGAATCTTAAATCTCCATTACCTCCAGGATAAGAGCCAAATGCCACAGCATATGGTGCTCTGCATATCCTTGCTGATCTCCCCTGACTCAGTCCCCACGTCTCTATCCTCTCACACTGAAGCACTGCTAAATCACTTGCAGCTTGTACAAGTAACCTACAAAACATTTAAAATGCATATTTCTGGACCCCAGTGTAAAGAGTCACGTTCATTTGATTTGGTGGGAGACCCTGGGCTCTGAACTTCAATAACTATCTCAGGTGACTCTGATGTAAGTAACTTTTATATCATCCATTGAGAAATATTATTTAAAACAAATGATAAAAATACTTATACTTTAAGAATTTGAATAAGAAAAACTGCTACAGGGAAAGCTGGGATGGCTCAGCGGGTTAAGCGCTCGCTTTGAAGCCCGGGGGACCGAGGACCGAGGATCGAGTCCCGGCCCCGGCCCAGGCGGACCCACATGCCCTGCGCAGCCCTGTGCCCACCTGTGGAGTGAAACTATATGGAACACTAATGTCAACTATGGAGACTGCTCTGGGCCCTCCCCCTTCTCTCTGTCTCTCTGTCTCTGTTTCTCTCTGTCAAAAATCAATAAAATAAATCTTTAA
>PVKE010011784.1:0-10934 GCA_004027555.1 Craseonycteris thonglongyai | reverse complement strand
ACACACTAATCCTAGAAAAAGTGCTGCATACATTATTGCTGAATATCACTATGATCACCTGCGAAGTACTCCCCTTGGGAAGCCACGCACCAATGCCAGTGCCTAGTCTACCCTTCAAAGCAACTTTGGAACTCCTTTTCTGGAATAACCATCAGAGCTGTCATTGTATTACCCTTCATGTCCCGAATGTCATCAAAATGTCTTCCTTTCAATATTTTCTTTATTTTCAGGACAAGAAAAAAGTTACTGGAGGCCAGATCAGGTAGAGTAGGGAGGTTATTTGTTCACTGGATTAAAAACTCTCTCACAGACAGTGCCATGCGAGCTGGTGCTTTGCTGTGATGGAAGAGCCATGAGTTGTTGAGAAAAAGCTCAGGTTGTTTTCATCTAACTTTTTCATGCAGCCTTTTAGCACTTCTCAATAGTTAACTTGGTTGACTGTTCAACCACTTCGTACAAATTCATAATGAATAATCCCTCTGATATCAAAAATAAGGTTAGCAACATTGTTTTGACTTGATTTGGATTGATGGAACTTTTTTGGTCATGAAGGATTGGCTGGCTTCCATTGTGCACTTTGACTCTTTGTTTCAGGGTCGTATTGGTACAATCATGCATCAGCACCAGTGATAACAGGGCCCAAAACATCGTCCTACCTCTCCAAATGCTCTTGGCAAACTTCAACTCTCCTTTGGTGATGTTATTTGGGATAATTTTTGTACACATCTTTCTCATGTGAATATTTTTAGTTAAGATTTTCCTAACTGTTTCTCTGTCTCTGTTTACTTGGTCTGTTATGCTTCTCACAGTCAGCAGACAATTTTGATGCACAATTTCACAGATTTTTGCAATGTTTTTGTCAGTTCTGCTCATTACTGGCCACCCTGACCTCTCTTCATCAGTGATGCTTTCTCTCCCCTCAGAAAAACATTTAATCTATTTGTACACTGCTGTTTTCTTCATGGTATTATCTCCATCAACTTGGACTAACGTGTCCCTGATTTCACTTCCACTCTTGCTAAGTTTAACTAAAAATTTAATGTTTGTTCATTGCTCTAATTCAAGTTTTGACATTCTCATGAAGGCACACAAAATCACGCAACAACAATAATAAACACTACTCAGCAAGACACTGCCATGAATACAGCTGTGAGACACTGATATACCAAGATTGTAAAACCTTACTGAGTTATTTGTACAGTGCTGCCAATGTAAGCTCAGGGTGGCATGTTCACAAACTTTTTTTCAACGATTTATTTTATTGTTTTGAGAGAAGATGACAAAGAAAGAGAAGGAGTGGAGGGGAGCAGAGCAGTCTCCATAGTTGTACATCATTAGTTGTGACATAGTTTCATTCCACACAGGTGGATGTGGGGCCGTGCAGGGCAGGAACTGAACTGGGGGCCTCCTGCATGGGAGGTGAGAACCTCCACAGCCATCTCAGTGATTACCAGTTGTGCCACCTTTTAGCATATGGGTTTGTACAGGCCAGGGCTGGGATTTGATCCCTGGACCTCACAATTGGGAGGTAAGCACTCAACCTGTTGATCTATCCGGCATCCCCAAGTTTGCAAACTTAATTGTTACACCTCATAGTCTAACTTCAACTATGTTTTTTTTAACGATGAATCTATATATTAAAATATATATATATATTGAATCAATTTCTATATTGATTAGGCTGATTTGAAAAAATAGGTAGCAGTAATATAAATAGGTAACATTACTATCTGAATCATCTGGTAGAAACAATCACAGGTTAAATTCAATTTGAAAAAACCAGCCTCCACCTGCCAGCAGAGGCTATACTCTCATAGGAAGAATCAAAAGAAAAATTCTTTTTCAAAATTAAATTTTAAGTCAGAAGATAGTTCCATATATGTGAACTAGCCATGTCCCATTATAACTTCTGGATCATTAGTTTCATTCCTAGAACTAGATTATTTTTAGTGAAATTTAGAAACATAGGCCTAAATTCTCATTCTATTTCATTTCAATCCACTGAGACTTTTTGCAAATCATTTCCTTTTCCTTTTTACGCTCCTCATCTGTAAATAGGACTAACACTTATCAATAACTGCAATATTGAAAAAAATACCATAATCATACCTGCACCAAAATTTGAGATTCTAGGAACTAAATATCACTGGGAATAAATGCAAAATGTAATTATGCTGAAAGTTTTTTCTGTTGTAGTACTGCTAGAGTACATATTTCAAATGTAAATGTTGAGAAAGATTGTTCTCATAATTAACACCAATAAATATTTATTGAGGTACCTAGAGGATATTAGTCAGCAATCTTACATCAGGTATGGAATAGATTTACATAGAAAAGATATATATAACCTAAATTAGAATTTCAAAAATTGGAGACTGACCAGGTTCTCCTCTGAGAAAAAGGAATTCAAACACAAAGAGCTAACTGGGTGCTTGGAAGCTGGATACAAATCTCAACAGCTGAACTAAACCACTTTCTCAGATGCCAAGCCTAAAAACATTTTTAGGTTTCTTCTATAAAGAGGTATAACCCGAATCCCCAGAAGACCTGAAGGAGCACCTCCTCCAAAATCAGGACTTCCTCCTCTGAAGTCCAAACCACATCAGCTCTTCTTCACAGCTCTCTGAGCCTGTGGTCCAAAGGAATCTCGGTTTTAATAAAACCTCAAGCCTCCCCACAGAGTACCCTCTATTTAAAATTCTTGACTTGGCTTCTTAGATTAAGAATTCTTTTTCACCAATTTGTACAGCTTTAGTGCAGACAGGAAATAACACGTTGCCGAGTGATTAAGCAAAGAACTCTGTGTCAGGTTCAAAACCTCATTCTACTTTGACTCACCCTAGGACCTATGAAGGTGACCTCACTTCTCTGGAACTCTTTTTTCTCATCTAGAAAATGGAAAGATGAATACTAACCTGTTTAGATCAGAGGCTTCTAGCATAAGGGGGAAAAAGACATTTGTAAAGGTCTTTGGAAAATACAAAGAGCTATAGAAATCTGGTTAAATAATAAAGGTTTTGTGTAAGCAAGACTGGAATGTCTACTTCTCTTCATTTTTACCCTCTGTTGAATTCACCTTTCTCTTCAGGATACAAAAGAAGGAACCCTATATTGTCTTCCAAAGAAAGTTGTTGTTGTTGTTTTTTAATAAAAATTTAAAGGCCTTTTGTGTTCATGTTTCAAGTTCTCCTGGAATTGGCGTTTTTGACTCCTGCATTATATATCCAAGATAATGAGGAGTTCAGAAGAACCACCTGCTGATGAAAACATCCACAGGCTGGCCTGATGCCCAACAAAAATGAGTCCAATTCAGGGGGCAACTGGAGAAATCTGTCTCTTTCTATACAAGCTGTTGGGTCCCTATCATAGTAAATGTCCTACAACCCTTTACTAAATTCTCATGGAAAAGAAATGCATGTACTTCTCCCAGGGGATTTGAATTTTGAACATGTTATATTCCTCACTAGCTTGGATGCTTTTCCTTCTCCAGTTTGTTTTCCAAAACTAATTTTTTGCCTTCTATTCTACAGTTTACAAAGCACTCCCGCATATTTTAGCACCTGTACAACCAACCAAAGCATGTGGGGAAGATTAGTGCTTTTATGAATGCACATGTATGAGTGAAATTATCTGCCTACCCAAGTAATGAATGGGAGCCTTCAGGATCAGGTGATGAAAAAGGCAAACATTCTATCCTGCCTCCAAATTTAATCATCACTTTATTTTGTATTTTTGATGGCAAAGAAAAGAGAAATAGTCAAGCCAAGATATTTTTAATGTCTTATTTCACTCATCCTGAAACAAACTAAAAACATAAAATTTTAAAAATCAAATATAATTTTGTGTTTTAAAAATATATATATCCTTAATCCCCCTCTCCACTCCAGATACACAAGACTGAAAAAAAGGAAAAAAAAATACACTGTATTTATGGTCATATATCACATTTAAACAGAAACTTAGACAGAGACTTAATATCCTTAGCATTTTCACATACATTTTAATTTAGCTTTGAAATAACCCATGAGGTAGGCACAGAAACAAGTAGTATCCCCATTTTCCAGATGAGTAAACTGAAACTCAAAGGAACCTAAAGATATACCCTTGTCTGCTTAGTAATAAGTGGTAGAGCTAAAAGTCAAATATAGGATTGGACTTTCTGTACTACACTATGCTGCTTAACTTTATTTTAGAAAAAGTAGAAAATGAGATTGCAAAAGCAAGCAAGGGCCAGATTGTGAAGGGTCTGAATACCAGGCAATGCCAAATCACTCTGGATTGTTGTTGTTGTTTTGTTTGGGGGAGCGGTGGTTTGGGTTTTAAATCAGAGCTGAGCTATAGGAAGATTGTTCTGGCAGATATATGTATAACAGGTTAAGGAAAAGATGGTGTGTCAGTCTGGGTGCAATTAAGACACAGAAACCACACAGTAATTTGAACAGAAGTTTAGCACTAAAATATTATTTAACTATGACAGGGGAATAACTATGAAGATGTAAGAGAACTTCAAAGCAAGTATTATAGTTGATGGAGAGTACACAAGGGAGAAGAAATTGGGAACAAGGCCTCTTCCCAAGGCTAGGGTAAAGGCCTCATTGGAGAAGGTATGGTTAAAGCCCACTGGTCAGTGGGCCTGTTTGCTGGTTTGGCCAGACCAGAGCTGGTCCACAGTCACTACATAGCAAGCTCTATGGAGCAGGTGAACTGAAGCTGGTGGGTGGGCACCCAGAGGGAATCAGGGCATCACTGCCGGTATGAGGCCTAGAACACTTGGAATAGTTACAGGAAACAACTGCTGGAGTATAAGCAAGCGAGGCTGGGGCAGACAGACACACACACATGGAAACCAGGGTGCCATTGCATGCATGAGGCCTGGACACACCAATGTCCGCCTTGGGAGATTCAAAGGAAGGTAGCCTCAGGGTCCAGGCCAGGCCTGCAATGTTGCCAAGGGACTACATATTCTGGGAAATATTTGGGATAGAAAGCACCAATAGGTGGAACAAACACACACACATGCATGCACGCATGTTCATGCACGATTGACGACCCAGAAGCAGGAGCAAGAAAAAGCAAAATGTAGCACATGGAACCAGAAACAGAAGCTCTCTTAGCTGCCCCTCCAGTAACTTCTACTGCTAAAACTTAATATCATGTCCACCGTGACAGAGAAATGCTTAAGGAGTCTAATCCATTATCCTAAAGTAAATTTGGAGCTGAGAGATAATAAATTGATAATTGGCACAAATAACTTGGAAGTGCCTCTCGCCTCCCACATGAACCAGAGAGTAATGGCAACAGAAATTCCATTGATTGAAACCATGATTTAATAAGCTTCCTATAGCCATTCCATGGGCTGTTCCATCTGAATTTTTGTAACCATAATCTTTGGTTTCTTAAAAAATATTCTCATATTACTCCTTAATGATAATTTCAGTGTAAAATTCTAGTTCTTCTAAAGCATCCTTTTAGGGGAGAAGTCAATTAGAAAAAAAGAAAAAGGGAAAGATGACATCTGGAAAAGTGGAGACTATTGTTCCAGCGTTCTGCCATCATAGTGAGATCAACATGAAAGGAACTGGAACATTAGTTAAAAACAACTTCTCTATCCATCACTTAACAAACGCTCTGGCTCAAGGTACATGGATCAAAAACCTTTTCCCATTGATCTCTTCAAGTTAGTCACACCCATTCAGGGAATGAAAGAGACCAAAGGAAAAGAAAGGCATTAAAGTAAATACTACTTATTAAGCAAACATTGCAAAATGTATGTTGTTGCTCATAGGCTTGTAAATAAGGGCATATCTGGGATAAGCTTCTCCACTCAGAATGTATATAAGCAGACTTCTGGAGGCCCTTTAATGTTTAGTTCTAAAATTCTAAAAGTCTCTAAGTGGGGAGGATAGTCCAAAAGGGGAAGAACAAAAACAAAGTGATAGAAAACTCAAGTTCTTCCATTCTTCTAGGAAATGCACTGCTTTTCACAAGCCCTCAAACCATTAACTTCCTTTTTGTTTTTAATAGTTGTGTAACAGTGACTCATCTTTCACTGTAAGAGCACCTTTCAAAAATTCCACAACACATATTAATCAAGAACGTTAAAAACCATCATATTCTTCAATAAAGCAATTCCATTTGATAGTGTTGACTACTCCTTCTAGTGACTTCCATATTACAACCTTCTAATTTTCCTCCCACTATTCCCTTAAGCATTAGAATTTCTTGGGGTTCTTCTGTAGGCCTCTTTTTTCCTCATTATGCTCATTATCTCCTCAGTCATCAATTCCATGGTTTCAATTACTTCCTACATGAAAATAATATAAATATGTTCTATAGCATAGATCTGTCTTCTAAGCAACAGACCTACATATCCAACTGCCTCTAAGCACAATAATAAAACCTCCAACGCACCTCAAAATCAACATGTACAATACAAAACTGAAGTCCCCAAACATTTTCTTCCTCCTTTATTCTTTACCTCTGTGAATGGCAGCACCAAACACCCAGTTACCCAAGTTAGAAACCCAAGCCATACTTGATTCTTCCTTTCTCTTGAATTCTCACAGAGAATTCTCCTTCCTAAATATTTCCAAAATCCACCCATCTCCATTTCCCTGGCAACTCCCCTAATTGTGACACTATCATCTGATGTTCTTTTAGTGAAGGTCTTTCCACCCAACCCATTCTCTACACAGCAGCCTGAAACATACTCATAATCAGAAATCACATCACACAACTCCACAGTGAGAAGGCCTTAACACTCTCCAATCACTCTTGGGATAAAGTCTAAACTTAACATGACTAAAAGTCTTTATCTCACCCAGCCTACTTCTCCACACTCATTTTTCCTCTTTCCTCCTTTGCCAACACTTTCAGAGTCTCTTGTTTCCTCTTGCCTCTGAGCCCCTGTGTATACTGCTAACTCTGTGAGCCCTCTTATTATCCTACTTTCAAAACTAGCCTGTACTTGCCCTGTTCCTATTCATGTTGGAATTAAGTGGCTCATCACATGAAAATCCTCCTCATAGTCCCCTGGATTGTGAAGGCACCCTATATTTTGTTCTGAGAGCACCCTATAATTCCCCCAACCTAAGCATGAATCACACTTCATTTTCCTTTATTTTCTTTTTAATAAGCTTTGTGGAGGTATAGTTTGCATACAATTAAAGTAGCCAATTTAAGTGTATAATTTAATACATTTTGACAAATGTATCAGTTGTGTAACAACCATCACTATCAAGTTATAGGACATTTCTGTTAACCCAAGAAATTCCATTGTGGTTTTGGGGGGTTTTTTTTCCCAACAAATCTTCTCCCCATACCTCTGGCTTCAGATTAGCCACTAATCTACTGTCACAAGCTTTGCTTTCTCCAAAATATCATATAAATGGAATCATGTGTACATGCATAGGCAGTCCATAAACTCTCCAGAAATTACAGATAGTAACCAAATCAGAAGTACAGTCTTATAGACTAGCCCACGGTGGGGGAAAGGACAACTAGTTAGTGCTAATGTGGAAACTCGGTAGCAGTAATCCTGAGAGTGAAATTGGGGTGGAGATTAAAGAGAGTAATTCAGATAACAATTTAGGATCCTGAATCTGGGAAGAGAAGATTGAGCTCAATTTTGGAATTTTTTTATGGAGATGGTACAGATATTTGAGAGCCGTTAGAAATGTAGACCTAGAGCTGGGAAATTAGTTGGGAGTAGATGAGAATAGAGGAGTAAAAGGAAGCTGAGGCCTTAGCCTTGTGTAATAGCCAAACTGAGAATATAAAAAAGAAAAGTCAAAAAGAAGGAAGGAAGGAAGGAAGGAAGGAAGGAAGGAAGGAAGGAAGGAAGGAAGGAAGGAAGGAAAAAAAAAAGGACAGAAATACAAAAAGATTCATGACAATACAGTATCATAGAAGACATGAGAGCAGAGAATTTCAAGAAGGGGGCATTAAACAATATCAAAAGCTGCAGCAACATGAAAGGGAATAAAAACTGAAAAATTCTATCTGAAGATCAGTAAATCAGAATGAACAAAGTTATTATGACTGACTCACAATGAAAAGTATAATAAAATTAAGGCTTTCACCTACAATTTTGAAACATTTAACAAAGTTTTCAATAGGTCAACAGGCCTAGCATCAACAGAACGAACATAGGAAAGAAAGTGCCCAGGAAGTTAGCCAGCCAGTGCAGGGGCCTCAAGGAAAAAGGCGATTATCAGGAAAACATAACCACTATTTTTCTGAAATTCCCACTATTGCTTATAAAAACCACAAGACTCCTTGAAGTTTGAAAGCATTTTGAATATGTGTGACTTTGTGGATTCGGAAACAGTACCCTAGAGAGGATTCAGTTCTGAAGGGAAAGGAGCCAAAAAAAAAAAAAAGATTGCATAAGAGCAAAGTGGCAAAGTGTAATCTTTCTTTGATGGCTCTCACTGGGCGTTCTCTGAATTTACAATCAGGGGCTTCTAATTGATAAGGCTTTGATAACACAAAAGGTCACCATGGATTACTCACTCCTGCTTTGCAACATACTGTGCTCTTCATAAACATTAGCAATTAACTGCAAAAAATAATGGCAGGAGTCACCCCCTTCAAACACGGGATCTCACCCTGAAGCCCCTTGCCTGCAATAAACAGCAGTAGGAACCGGCCTTTGTTGTAAACACTTTCCATGCCACCGTTCAATTCACCTCTGAAGCTTGTCTGATATTTTTTTCCATTTAACACACACATTTATATGAGACTCTGAATCTATTATGATAAGCTGTATTTTTAAATAAAATTTCTGTATCATAAGTGATATATGAACCTGCCATTTTTTAAAATCTCTTTAATTAAATTATTTCTTCTTTTATCCAAGAACGCTTTATTGTCCTAATGATTTATTATTTTAATTCAGTCCAACTTGCAAAAAGGGATTGGGGACCATTCTGTTGTAACATGTCTCATTCCCATTCCAATTTTGTTCTCAATAAGTGTGTTACAGTTCTTCCATTGGCAGTCAGGGAAACTTCATACAAAAGCAGTATTTACTTGCAGTTATAACAGAGCCAAGTAATACATATGCAATTTGACAGTTTGGAATATCTGTTTTCCAGCATTCATCTAGAGCTGTTATTGGAACCATTAAAATTATTTTTTTACAGTTTTTAAAGGCCTACGACATATTAATTTGTCCTGATGGATGGTATAATGTGTTCCTGTAAAAGAAAAACAAGTATTACATAAAACATGACTAAACTGCCAACCACCTCCTCTTTACCTTTCTTTTGACTCTGTATATATATTTTTTTTCTCCGTTGAATATGGCAACCAGTAAAAAACTAAAACCCCCATTTTAATTATTTTTTAGCTGGTGATATTCATACCCCTTATCATAATGAGCAATGCCATTTTTAATACAAAATAAGACTGAAACTTTTACTTTCACACAAAAGTAAACACAGATGGTCTGATAATAGTAGAGAATTTTGTACAAACTGCCTCATTTAAAGCAGGCCCATTTAATGACACATTTCATTAAATATGGCCTGTCTTAAATCAGACAGGCTCTCCTACAAGGAGCCAGTCTTTATCTTTATTTAAACTCAGAGTGTGTGGCTTGTCTGTCACTATAAAGGACTTTGCCTTCTTTGTATGGGGACAGATCTTAAACCTAGGAGCAGGGTGGGCCTCTTTAACCCAGCCAGACCAACTCAATTTACAAATAGATTATATTCAAAAGTTCTTTTGTCAGTCTATTGTGGGATTTTAAAAGCATTTTACCATAATCTTAAACTCAATGGTTAGGTTCTTAGGAAAGACCATAAAGCCTGTTTAACCCACCATATAGTTTTGCTAATAGTTTAGTAAGATCAAAATGCACCTATGCTAAATAATAGTAAAGAACTACACACAATATTTGCATGAGACAATTCATGGACAGTTCCAAATTTTTAATCCTGTCACATAACTTCCAGGTAATACCCTCACTTTCTCTTACAGACCTCGCTCCCTGTTGGGCAGGAAAGGTCTTCTTGGGCAAGAATTGGATTTCCTTGCCCTAAATACTAGTCACTAGTGTTGGCCACTCTTATTTGGAGCCAGGGTTCCAGCATAGTAGGAGAATCACGTATGGAAAATGAAGACAAAGACCGTGGTTGAGGGGTGAATGTGTAGAATAGAGGCTAATAGGTTAAGGATGGACAAAATCTTCTGCCAGCTGCTGGCATACACTTCAGGCCACACTCCTTGAACTAGCCTGTTCCACCATCATTCTTTTCTGCACCCTGAGGATTATTCCGTCTAATTAACCTTCAATTGCTACTACCTATTGTTTCCACCAAGGTTTCTCTTTTCCTCTGGTTTATTGAGCCATAGAACAGCCATCTGTTTTTCTCCTTTGTTGCTATGTATCCTTTTGAAGCTTCCTAAAAAATGTTACAGGGGCTAGCAAAGGAAGTCAGGGAATAAAAGAGCTCTCCTAAATTCACTTTCCACATCTTTCTTTTTTATTTAGACTAAGTTAAGAAAGACAAAAGTACACCTGCATATTAACAATAGGTTTTGGAGGGCAATACAAGGTATTATTTTGTTCTACAATGTTCAAGAGAAAGATAGATCACATGAGGGGATGCTGGAAGAGCTCAGCAGGTTGAGCGCCTGCCTTGCAACTGCAAGGTCCAGGGATAGAATCCCGGCCCTGGCACGTGGAAACCTGTATGCTGAACTGTGTGCAACTGACATCTGCCAGGATGGCACAGCAGCGAAGATTCTCGCCGCCCATGGAGGAGGACCCCAATTCAGTTTCCGCCCTGTGCAGCCCCACATCCACCTGTAGAATGAAACTGTCACAACTAATGATGTGCAACTATGGAGACTGCTCTGGGCCCTCCCTCGTTCTCTCTCTCTCTCTCTCTCTCTCTCTCTCTCTCTCTCTCTCTCTCTCTCTCTCT
>PVKE010011783.1:25046-39652 GCA_004027555.1 Craseonycteris thonglongyai | reverse complement strand
GAGACCCCGGCCCAGTTCCTGCCCTGTGCAGCCCCGCGCCCACCTGTGGAATGAAACTATGTGGAAAAACCAATGATGTGCAACTATGGAGACTGTTCTGGGCCCTCCCCTTCTCTCTATCTCTGTCTCTGTATCTCTCTCTCTATATAAAAAAATAATAAAAATAAATCTTTAAAAAAAATTCCATAGGATTTTCAACATAGACCTTAACTGTTCAGTACAAATATAATGTAAGTCACATGTACAATATTAAATTTTCTAGCAGCCACATTAAAAAATAGGTAAAACTGATTTTACTAAGAAATAATATTTTTCCAAAATATTATAATTTTATCATGTAACAAGTAAAACAATTATGAATGAAACCGTTTACATTTTGGGCATACTTTGTCTTTAAAACTCAGTGTCTACACTTGGAGCAATCTCCAATCAGCATAGCCACGTGTGGCTTGTGGCTGCCGTAACAGACAGTCCACACACAGAGAAAGCTGGCCTAAATTCTGATTTTCTTGCCTGTGTGTCTTTTATTTCTTCTTCTTGCTTCTTGCCTGCTGTGCCAGCTAGGACGTCAAGCACAACCTTGAAGAGAAGTGGTAACAGTGATTGTCACCCTGAGAACATGACAGCATTCAGTCTTTCACTATTAAGATGCTCTATTTCTTTTTTTTTTTGTAATTGACTTCTATCAGTCTGAAGTAGTTCCTTTTTATTCCTAGACTGCTGAGATGCTCTCATGAATAGGTGTGTTTTGTCAAATGCCTCCTGTACATCTACTGAAAAGATGACAAGTGTATATTGAAATGACCTGTTAATGGGATGCATCACATTAATTGACCTTTGAATGTAAAACCAACTCTGCATTCCTGAGTAAACCCCAAACACACACACACACACATTTATTTATTTATTTATTTATTTGTTTATTTATTTATTTATTTGCTCCACTACATTTACTACAATTCAGTTAAGAATTTTTGTGTTAAGTCTCTGCTCTGAGAGCTATTGATCTGTAGTTTCTCTCCTTGCAACAACTTAGGCTTTGAGATCAGATTAATCATGGCTTTGTGGCAAAGTTGGGAAATGTTCCCTCTTCTATTTTGTGGAAGAATTTGTGTAGTGTTGGAATTATTTCACCCTTCAATTTTGGTTTAAGTCACCAGGGAAGACATTTGGGCCTGGGATTTTCTTTGTGGGAAGATATTTAACAACATGTTCAAATTATTTCACATATATAGGGCTATTCAGTTTATCATATTTCATTTTCTTTGGGGTCTTTTTCTCGTTTTATTTATTTGTTTTAATTAATTTAATTGGGGTGACATTCGTCAGTAAAGTTACATGGGTTCCAGGTGTATAATTCTCCCACACATACACTATGTGTTGCATCGTGAGCTCACTACCCAGAATCGGGTTTTTGTTTCTTAAAGGAGCCTTGTTGCATAGCTTTTCAGGGGTTTTCTCCACTTCATTTAGATCAAGAAATTTATTGGCATAAAGCTGCTATCATGTTTCCTTATTCTTTAAAATTAAAGTCTGGAGGGTCTTCAGTGACAACCCGTTTCACATTCCAAATACTGGTAACAGTATCTTCTCTCTTTATTTCGGATCAGTCTGGCTGGAGTACTACCAATGTCATTGATATTCTCAAAGAACCAGTTTGGTTTCATTAATTATGTTTACTGTTTTTCTGTTTACAATTTCACTGTCTTTTTTTCCTTTTAATTTCCTTTCTTCTAATTTGCACCTTTTTTCAAATCTCTTAAATTGGAAGCTTGAGCTGTTTGAGTCCTTATTGTTTTTGTAGTATAACACTTAATGCTATAAATTTCTCTATAAATTTCCCCATTTTAGGTACAGCCCACAAACTGTGATCCGTGTTTTCATTTCCTTCAGTTCAAAGTATCTCTACTTCTTCTTGTAATTTCTTCTTGGACTCCTGCGTTATTTAGAATTGAGTTGTTTAGTTTCCAGTTATTGATTGATTTTCCAAATTTACTTACGTTCTTGATTTCTAATTTAAGTGCATTATGGCCAAAGAACATACTTTGAGTGCTAGTAATCCTTTGAAACTTGGTTAGATTATTATGGTCACGAACATGGTCTATCTTGGTAAATGTTGCATGTACCATGCAGACATCAAGCAAACTCTGGGATGGTCCCCAAAGCCGACATAGCTCCTCCCAAAGCAGAGAAGGTCTGGAGCTGGGCTGGGCCGGGCTGCACCTGAGCTGCCATCTGGTGGCCACCCTCCCGGGACCCTTTTACTCAGGTGGGTTTATCCTACGAGGAGGAAAGAGGCTGATGGCTGGTATACGGGCACAGGTACAGAACCAAAAGAGAATAGGAGCAGAAAGAAGTGCAGTTATAAGGGATCTGTACATATGGCAGTGGTGTTCATTTCAGTCTAAAAGCAATCATTCCCAGCAATAACACTGACTACAGATATGTACCCAACCATTTGTTTCTCGGGTTAGATATGCCCCGCTTCTCTTAGGGATTCGTCTGAGGAATGAAAATATATCCAACCGGGATTCTGTGCTGACAGTTCAAACCAGCGACATGATTGATTTGTTGGCATGTCTAAAGTAACAGCTTTCTCCCCATGAAGTTTTTCCAAATGACATTGAACCCAAACGCAATACAGAGAGGACAACCCCGGATTCGTAAATGTCTCCCTTCCTCATCACACAACAATCTGTTACTTGCCAATAATTCACAATGGGAAACACCGCTCAGTTGTCAACTACAGTGGACACACAGAGATGATGGGTGAGGATCACGGTGCCAAAATACCATGTTCAAGTTCCGGCTCTCTTCCTAGCTGTGTGACTTTGAGGAAGTTGCTTAACCTCTCAGGTTTCTCCTCTGCAAACTGCACGTCGTAACAGTACCTACTTCACAGGGTTGTACAGATCAAATAAGTGAGGTATGTAAAGTAATTGAGTAGAGCCTGGCACAGGGAAGAAACGAGATGCTGGAAGTGCTCTGTATCACAATTATGGTGGAGAAAGCAAGCAGATCGATGTGCTATGTGTACACTTGGTCAGGATTTCCACAAATGATGGCCGTGTGTGATGCCTGTGTGTGTGACACTGTGCTGTTCACTAGGGACACAGAAACCATCACCAACACCTCCAAAACCACATAGTCTCTAAAATGTACAGTGAGGTAGGGTGAGGTGGAGAGGGCTACAAAAGTACAGAGGTGAAGATGGCTGTTCCTGTTCAGTGACCAGATACCAGTTGGGTTCCGATGCCCATCCCAGTACCAGGGCCTATGCCCCTCGAAAGATAAGCACACGGGGAGGCTGGGATGGCTCTGCAGGTTAAGTGCTCACTTTGTAGCCCCTGGGACCAAGGATCGAATCCCAGCCCTGGCCCGTGTGGACCCATATGCTGAACTGGGATGTGCTTCGCATGCGGGAAGCCTCCAATTCTGTTCTCATCCCTCTCTCCCCCTGGTTTGGCCCCTGGCTCCCAGGGGTGTGCCTCCCATGTGGGAGGCCCCCAGCCGAAGTCCCACCCTGAGCAGCCCCGCCCACCTGTGTGGAACAAAACCATGTTGAAAACTGATGATGTACAACTATGGAGACTGCTCTGGGCCCTCCCCCTTCTCTCTGTCTGTCTGTCTCTGTTAGAAACAATAAAATAAATCTTTAAAAAATGCATCAGGCAAGAAAGACTTACTCAAGGTCACTCACAGAGGAACCCCAAAGAAGCATTCCCATTATTCAGACGGAGATAAACCAAGCTCTCCAAAGCATCTCCGTTTTTTCACATGGCAACAGCGATGCGATCCCTGGGCTGCTCTCTTTATATATGCGAGTGTGGGTTTATATCAACAGGACAGTCATACACAAGAACGTCTCTGATTCCTGACAGACACTAGTTTGGAGAATTATCCAAACATCCATGGCCTGCATCTAAGTCCAAGGTGATCCGCGGTCTAAGTGAAGGTTGGCATCAAGAGCAGTTATCCACACCTAAGAAGGGGCAGTGGGTATTAGAGTGACAGGGCACAGCTGAAAGCAGCTTTCTGCAAGAGCAGGGACCCCTTCCTGTGAAATGACATCTCTCAGGCGCTGATTTGTACCCTTCGGACAGACATGTCAAGACCCAAACGCCAGCTCCTGGGAATGGGACCTTATTTGGAAACCAGGTCTTCGCAGACGTAATCAATTTAAGATGAGAACATTGATGGACATCCTTGCAAGAAGGGAACACACAGACAAGACTGGCATGTGATGAGGACGACAGAGTCTGGACGGTCGTGTCTACAAGCCAAGGGTTGGGGGGACCACAAGAAAGAAGGGGGAGGACGCAGCAAGGACCCCCCCGGGAGCCCTCGGAGGCAGCGTGGTCCCACCCACGCCTTGATTTCCGACTTCTGGCCTGAGCTCTGTGACATGATTTGTCCACATCGATTAAGCCCAGAGGCTTCCGGACAGGGATTGTAGCTACACTAAGTAACTGAACTGGGCATGTGAAGAAGAGGGAAGGACACACCCCACCCACATTGCCACAGATTTCTTTAAAAAATAACGATGATTCCATTTATTATACTGGATCCAAAGACCTTACAGACCCCTCTGCTCATTTGGACCTCAGAAGCGTTCAAGTATTTTTAAGCCGTGCAGAAAAAGAAGATAAAATACAGCGACACCACCACCCACTCCGTGTCTCCATCATTTTGTCCATGGGAAAGTCACCGTGCAAACGAAGGGTGTCTCAGCAGATCGGGTCAGGCAAGAGGCCAGCTGACAGGAGACCATCCAACAGACAGACGCGGCCACCAAACAGCAGGAGCCCAAGACTCTGCAGCGTGCCCCCCGACTTCTCTCAGAGCGTTTGGAACCATCCAGAAAATATTTAGACGCGTTTCCTGTCCAGGAGGCAGCTGTGCAGGACAGATGTGAGCTGGCCGGGGTGCTGGCAGCTCAGGGTGGGAGGGAGTCCGCGGGGGTGCTGACGTGTGCGGAGTTACAACAGCACGGGGCCGAGGGAAGGCTGGCCGCAGGCAGGGCCGGCGACAGCGCACCCGCAGCAGCCGCTCTGCCGTGTTCTTGGCTCCTGCAGGTGCAGACAGCCACCCAGCCCGCCGCGCTCCTACCTGCCGGCCGGGGCTCAGGGCCCCCCTCTGCCAAACCGCTCCTTTTTGCCTCATCACGCCCAGCACCGCCACGCTGAGGTCGTGCCCTGGCAACCCCGTGCAGCCCGCTGTCTGAGGCTTTGGGCATCGGTTCCTTGAAAGATGTCATGGGAGGGCCGTGTTATATAACACCGGGTTTCCAGACGTGGCCCCCCAACATCTGGGGCTGCACAGGTCACTCTTTGTGGGATGTTGAGCAGCACCTCTGGCTTCTACCTACAAGATGACCATGGTCTCCCCCCAATCCAGCTTGTGACTCTCAAAACCATTCCCAGGCAGGGGTGACAGTGCCCGGGGGTGATGTCAGTGCAGGTGACTGCAGCCTCTGGAGCCAGCAGCTCCGGGTTCAAATCATCTCTTCTACGCACAGGCAGCTTGGCCGTGAGCAAAGCACTTCCCCGCCCCGGGCTTCTGCTTCCACACTTGTCCAGTATGAGTGTGAGGGTGCCCGACCCCCATGAGGGGGTCAATGAGGTTCCATCAGAAAAGCGCTCAGAACAGACGGCCTATGGGGGGCCAGACGGCCTATGGGGGGCCTGCTGACACGCTGCGTTCATCGGGAGATGCTGACGGTTGAGAGGTGCGCTTGAGTCACCCGAGGGGAAAGGATTACCCTGACCCAAGGACAGTGCAGGCCTCTGCCCCGGGCTCCTGGTGACTCATCCCGAGGCCCCCGGCATGCCCGCCTGACAGCAGTGTTTTCAACTGCCAGGGGTTTGGGCCAGCAGGCTGTCTAAGTATGATTTACGATGGGGACGTGGGGCCACGCAGAGCGAGGTCAGCCATGCAGGCCACGTGTGACTGAGTCCCAGCAAAAACTCTGGACACAGAGCTGAGTGTCCCCGGCAGGGAGTACACTATGTGCAGTGTCACATGTCACCGCTGAGAGGCCAGTGCTGCCTGTGGCCGCACATGGAGAGGACAAGGTAAGCCCGCATCATACAGTTTCCCTGGGCGTGTCCCTTAGCTGATGTTAATCTGGATCCCTTCTTTGTCATAAACCGGAACCAGGAGCGTAATGCCCTTCAGTGAGGTCTGTGAGTTCTTCTAGTAAGTTGTCAAACCCCAGGGTGGTCCCGGGAACCTGGCACTGGCATCAGCAGTGAACGTGATCCCGTGTGGGTGTCCCCCACATCCGTTCAGGATACTCACCCCTATTCCTTCTCACGACAACAGGGTTAGCTTCAGCGGCTTCCAGTGGGAAGCGCTCCTTCAGCCAATTCCGTAAGCACAGTGACCCTATAGGAACACTTCTAGAAGGTTCACGCTCACTGAGGCGCCTACATTGGTGGTGCCAATGTTAGCAGGTGCCAGACTTTCATGGCTAATCGGACAGAATGGTTTCATTTTAAATCCACAGGCCTGCTGAATGGAGCGGGCATGGCCAAGAGGATCGGGCAGGATTTCAAGTTCCAGGGGAGGAATGGGGCCCCAAGGGGCCCCTTTCTGGCACAGTGGGCGAGCAGGCCCACAGCGTGAGGCGGGGTGGCCAAACACAGCTGCAAGCCGCCTGGCGGTGGCCTCATCTGAGCATCAGGCAGGCACAGCCGTGTCCCAGAAATGTGCCAAGGCCGCCCCACCTGCAATGTCCACAGGGCTGAGGCCTCCCATGTCGGTGAGTTCTGCCTGGGCCCTGGTCACGTGAAGAAGGCTACATACTGTGACATGGGGGATCACGTCTGAGGGCAGAGGACGAACAAGCCCACTGACCTTGGCATCAGCAACATCAAAGAACCCACGCAGAACGCACGTAGAGACCCTGAGCCAACAAACTCCACACCCGTGAGAACTGATCTTGAACCGACGGTGAGTTAAGTATGCTTAAGATGCATAAAGGGATTTTTTTTTTAAGTGGTAGGTAACATCAACCAACCCAAAATGTATGTCATAAAACCAAAGGATAGGCAAAGATGGAGCAAGCGAAGGTGGCGGGGTGAGGCCGGGAGGGGGACACATAAACACAAGGGGCAGAGCTGGGGCCCGGGAGCAGCTGCATGGAGCACGGGAGTGTGTGCCCAGCCCTCCAAGGGTCTTGAACACGCGCGTGCTAAGGAGATGCCCAGGGGGGCCTCCCTGACCCCTGGGGCCCCTTCGGGGATCTGGGGGAAAGGAGAGCTGGTGTCACAATTCTACCGACTACGACAGCGTCCTTTCCAGCCAGGGATTCCAACCTGAGTTCACTCACTCCCGGCCTCTCCTTTTGCAAGAAACTGAGGCCCAAACATATGGATAGCTTCGCTCAGGTCACAGGACAACTTACTGACAGGACCCACCCAAGCCTCGTCTTCTGGTGCACTACAGGCTCTCTCCCCGTCGGCTAAGGTGACCAGATTGTAACACTGGTAAAGCGGGACACCATACACCGGGGGGAGGGGGGTGGTTCTTGATTAAAAATTGGGTCTATCTCCCGCCGTTCCCTAGCTTGTCTTTCATTCTTTCCAAACATCGGGACTTTTTTAAAACGCCGCGGGACGCGGGACAAATTGTTAAAAATCAGGACTGTCCCGCCCAAAGTGGGATGTCTGGTCACCTTACCGTAGGCACACCAGGAATGCTCCGTCCCTCTCTGGGCACCTGGACCCTTTCGTCCATCCCCACCTCGAATCTCCCTTCTCCGTCACTGGCCCTCTGCTCTACCCTGTCCTGGCTCCTGTTCCTCTCCCACTCTGGCTCTTGAGTCCCTAGCAACCCTGTGATGATGCCTCAGTGCTGACTTCACTTTCCCTGCGTGGCCACGGACCCCCATGGCTGCGATGACAAGCGTGAAGCCTGTAACTTGTAAGCAGTACCCGCAGGCTCGGCCTGCCAGAGCCCTAGACGACACACCCCGCAGTGCAGCGGGACACACCCGGGTGGCAGCAGCATCACAGGAAGGCCATGCGTTAGATGACACGCCCTCCTGGAGACCCGCTGTCCTCAAGAAGCGGCCACGTTCTAAGCCAGGAGCCTCGTCAGGTTCAACATGAATGGCTGCGGGTTCGCCAGCAGGTAGGGAAGCGATCCCACTGAGGTGAGGTGACCACTCACACCAAATCAGTATCACAGAATTCCATCTTTAAGGAGGAAGATCCAGTGATTGAGAGAGAGTTCAAGGGCAACTACCAGCCTTTGAGATGTAGAGGCACAAGGTCAGCCTCCCATCCCAGAGGAATCCAGGAAGAATAGGAAACCCAGGCCCAGGAGGAGATGAAGCTACCAAAACATGGTGTGAGCTACACAACCCAGGCTCGGACACCTAAAACCAGTGACAAGGCAAAGCCAGGTTGATGCCCGGTTGCCGACCGGTGGTCACTAAGATAACTATGTCAAAAGACCTGCTTCTCAGCCAAAGGTCTCCTGCTCACAGGTTAGGGCTAAGTTTACAGACTTCAGAATGTCACAAAGTGGAGCCCCTAAAGAAAAGACAAAAACCGTGGTCACACCTTACCTGGTCCCAGGGAGAGACGGTGCCTCCAAAACACATGAACAAGTACCCCATGGCCACGAGACACATCCATATCACCACCGAGAAAAGGCGCAGCAGCCTCTTGAACACAGACTCGATGCAGACGAGGATGAAGATCGCAAAGAAAATCGCCAGGGCGGTGGGGACTGTTATCAAAAACGCCACATGGTTTTCAACTTCCTAAGAGGAGAAAAAAACAAAACACAGAGGCACAGTTCAGAAACACCACGGTAGCAATGATTTATGTAACCAAAATGTCATCCACATTCATCCGGGTCTAAGTATATTGGCGTTTACAAGTTATTTCAGAAGCAGAACAGTTTGACTTGTGAAAATGTAATTTTCCTATTAAAGGGCCAGGATGTTTTTCTATATAACTGTCCCAGGGTTAGATATCTAAATTACGCAAAACAGCTATGACATCAAATTTAAATTGTCTCTGAAAAATGGAGAAACGGATTTTATTCAAAAGTGATTTCAAGAACACATAACATCAGGATAAAATAAGGCAGTCAACTTAACTTCTCTGTGTGCTTCACAGAAATGCTCTGGCTATTAGCAAATGAAAGCTTCCAAGGGGTTTGTAATGTTTTGTTTAAAAAAAAAAAAATCTAGAGATGCCAGAATAGCTCAACAGGTTGAGCGCTTGCCTTGCAACCAGAAGGTCTGGGGATAGAATCCTGGCCCCAGCCTGTGCAAACCCATGTGCTGAACTACGGCGCAACTGGTAACCACTGGGATGGTGGCAAAGGTTCTCCCACCCCAGGCGGGAGGCCCCCAGTTCAGTTCCTGCCCTACACAGCCCCACACCCACCTGTGTGGAATGAAACCACGTCACAGTTAATGGTGCACAACTGTGGAGACTGCTCTGGGCCCTTCCCCTTCTCTCTGTCTTTCTCTCACTTTCTCTCAAAAAATATAAAATAAATGTTTAAAAACAAAAAGATCTAAAAACTATCACAGTCTCTAAAGTGATAAGCTTTTATTTTGATGCACAGCACTGGGATCACATTTCCTGTTTCAACAGGACCACAGGTTCATAGGGGAGGATTCTGTCCCTCCCTTCCCTATGAACTATAGGAGGTAAGAAAGCAGAAATTAGAAGAATGGGCCATTTTGATAGTTTTCTTCCCTACCTCTCTGAGGCTTCAGCAGCAAAAAGAAGATGGACATTGATCATTAATATTAGCCTCTTACTAATGCATGTGTTTGAAACCCACATTTGCGCACCAATCCTCATTTTCTACATATCCTTTTCTACCCCCTACTCCCCCCAAAGCACACTATTTCAATTCCACACAATCAGCACAGTGCAAGAGTTATCTCGCTTCCTTCCATGATACAAACATGGGTTTAGGCATTAGCTTCTGCAGAGCATTATGCTGCAACCTTTTTGTGAGAACACGCACTGTAGGATGCAACACAGTTCCAGGTCTTTAATCCTCATCCAGCATGTTCAGTTACCAAGACACCCAAAGGAGTTTCAATGAAAAAAAAAACAAAAACCCTATGGCCAAGACCTGAGATCATCCATTGAGGGTTAGGATATTAGAAGTTAGTAAAAGCTGGGACTTAGGTGGCTCCTTCCAACGCTGGAGCCTGGAGAAGCCCCCGGCATCCCCGGTCACCTCCAGGCTCACTCGTCACATGAGCAGTTGTGACTTCACACTGGAGAGAAGGCCTCATCCAGACATGAAGCCACCAACCAGTCAGAGGCGATGGCGCAGCAGCATAGACGGGCTCGGTAACCACAGCAAGTCACAGTCAACATGGAGGGGGAACAAAGGGACCCAGGCCCACCCTGGTGGTGCCATCTTCCTTCCTTTTTTTTTTTAACCGAACTGGGGGCCTCACCACATTCGGGAAGCACACCCCAGTTCAGCATGTGGGTCCTGCCTGGGCCGGAGCCAGGATTCGATCCTCGGTCCTCGGGGCTTCAAAGCGAGCGCTCAACCCGCTGAGCCATCCCGGCTTTCCCACCATCTTCCTTTCTGTCACACCGTTATATGGGTGTCACGTGGTACTTGGAAGAATGACAACAGGAACAACAACCATAGCAAATACTAACAGATACATTTTTGTGCGAAGCGCTATGTGTATTAACCTCTTTAATACTTACAACAGCCCTAGGAAGGCGTGACGGTGCTATTAATAGCAACACTCCACCGGGGCAGAAAACTGAGGCACCAAGAATGAAAATGAGTTGCGGTGGGTTGACTGGACTGTTGAGGGACAGAGAGCCGGGACCCCAGCTCAGCGATCAGGGGTCTGTGCCCTGCCCTCTGCATGTGTGGGGCTGATGGGCAACACCAAGTGGGGCCAGCCCTTGAGTGGCCAAGAGAACAAATGCTTCCAGAACTGGCAGGAGACAAGAGGATTAGCTGTGATGTTCTTATTCTCCCCTCCTCGCTATTTTTACCCGTAAGTGCCTGTGCTGTACTCTTACCCTCAGACACATGTGACGATCACCGCCCAAGGGTATCAGGTGTGTACCAGGCTGCCAGGGCTCCCAGCACTCAGACACCATGAGTCACCGCAGCAAGGACAGGACAGTATGTCTGCTGAGGGCGTGGCACTAGAGATGAGGGTCCCTACACACATGGAGCCATGAAAACGGATTTCATTTGAAACCTCCCAGCACACACTTAACTGAGCAGTAGACAGAAAGCCAACCAGGGGCTTACCAGGATGGCTGTTTGCCCACCATGGCTTTTCACCGACTCCTATTTTGTGACCCTGGTTGGGGAAAAACCGTTGTTGACTGTTGGCTCTTGTTTCTCCACAAAGACCAAAAATGGCACTGAAATATGCATAACTGGAAAGTGACAATTAGTAGCTAGAGGAACAGGCAGGTTGGGATGGGGTGCTTCTGGGAAGTGGAGAGCAATGTGCATTACCTGTAGGCACGTCTCCCGCACTTCTTTACCCTCTTCCTGTGTAAGAAAAAAAAAAAGTGCAGCTGGCTGCTGCATTCATTTAATTCACGTAAACACGCTCTTTGAGGCTGAAGCAAATCAGACGGGTTTCAATGTGAACATGAAATATAAAAAAACTGAGCTTGGAGTTATTTCTAGACAGAACTTGTCTCTAATCTTAAATGTAACGAAAACGCATATGATGATCAGTATTTAATAATATTTGTGCGTGTGGTAAACTTCAAAGCATGAAACTTGGAAGATAAGATTAAGATTATAATCTGCAATTTATCCTGGGGTAAACGTTGCAGCCGCAAGCACTGCTGGAGAGTATTCCTGGGGCCAAGGAGAAATAGGTTAAAAGATCTAACTGGGAACAAGATGAAGACCGGCCGGCAGCTCTCGGAAGACGACACTGTGCTAGACTTGAAACATCAGAATTTCCACCCCTCACCCCCTTTTTATTTTTAATATCAGGGTCTTCATCACTGAGAAGTGACTTGTCCGGGCTTCACTCTATTATAAGGTGACCAGACGTCCCGCTTTGGGTGGGACAGTCCTGATTTTTAACAATTTGTCCCACGTCCCGCGGCGTTTTAAAAAAGTCCCGATGTTTGGAAAGAATGCACGACAAGCTAGGGAGCGGCGGGAGATAGACCCAATTTTTAATCAAGAACCCCCTCCCCCCGGTCAGTGGTGTCCCGCTTTACCAATGTTACAATCTAGTCACCTCACTCTATTAGGCACAGCAGACACTGTTCCTGGGTTCCCTAATCTTTTTAGGGACCCACAAAAGTGCTTTGATTTCTTGCAAAATCAGAACAAAAAGACCCACAGTCTTTTAGGGTCAAAGATTACGTACCTCTTCACGCCAACACACTTGGAAACCATAAATGTGAATGTATATTTTAGGGAGGAGGGGGCGTAGGAAGGCCCCGCAGCCATAGTGTGATCTTGAGGGGCTGGTGGCATGACCCTGCTACAAGGTCGCCGAGAGTGCTCCCCACTTGGGTTGGGGGGGTGAGCGGGTCCCCAGGGGCTGCTGCTCATGAGGTCTCTGGTCCTAACCACTGCCCAACCCGAGCCCAGGAAAGGACAGAGGCTCTTCTAGAAAGAGAGCAGCTATCCATTATTTCTGCATTTTCCTTTGAACTCTAAATCCAAGCAAGTTTTAATATAGACTTCTCCACAAAACAGAATCTTTTATAAGAGTGTCAAGGCAAACACTGTAGAATATTGATTAAAGAATGTATAAGCTTATAAACTACATTCTTTCCTTGCCGTGCTGCTGGATCCTGTATTCTTCTCTGGCCTAAGAGAACAGAATAATGCCCTGAGACCATGCATGGCCTGGTCTTCCACCCTCCCAGTGGACCCGAAGATGAATGAAGTCGCAAGGCGGTGCACCCTCTGGCTATTTTCTTCTGGAGCTGGTTGAGTTTTCAAAATTCAGGGTCTAAAACAGAGGAGCTTAAAATAAAGCGAACTAAAACATTGTCAATCTAAATTAAGTATGTTTATGCGCATGTACCCCAACCCTTCCTTCCTTCATGTAAAAAAAAATATATAATGTAATGCAAACTAAATGAAATACTAAATTGCCTTTATTAGTACTAAAATATCTTTAAAATATGCCTTTAAAGAGGTTAAAAAAATGAGCTTGTAACACCAACTAAATGAAGCGTACTGAAGTGGCTTTATAAGGGGGATGTTGAGGATGGTATCATCTACTGCAATGATAATGGGTTCCTATCGCTCTCTCTTTGAACACTTTATTCTTCCCTTTTCAATGCGTTTTCTGGGGCTTCTGGATGGCTTCTAATTGCTCGGCCTATTAAATACCCATCTCTTTTATTTATTATGGGACAGCTCCTTTGTTTCTTAGAGGCTTTTTTTTCATGGAGCAACAGATTGCATCCTCATTCTTTTCCACGTGCACTTTGCATTTTTCCTTAAACAATACTATTTTTCATCCAGATGGTAAAGGACAGTCTAATGTAAAATACTGCTTTTCTATTTAAAAAAAAAAATCATTTTATTTTATTTTTATTTATTTATTTTAGAAATAGTATGTAATTAAGTGAGGAGAAGGTGTTTTAAAGTCTTTTTTGTGTGCCACTCACTCATTACTCATACTGACAGCATACTATCATCAACTGACAGAGTAAATCTTTTTTTTTTTTTTTTTTGACACAGAGAGAGATACAGAGACAGAGAGAAAACTGAAGTGGGGGCACTCCCCAGTTCAGCATATGGGTCCACACGGGCCGGGGCCGGGATTCGATCCTCGGTCCCCGGCGCTGCAAAGTGAGTGCTTAACCCACTGAGTCATCCCGGCTTCCCCCCAAAAAAGCATTTTAGTAATGTGTTCTGAAGTCCCACAGACAGTGGGTCGGAACCAGTTTCCGTCACTTCCTGCTGTGTAAGTTGGGGTGAGCGCTGCGCCTCCCTCAGCCTGTGTCTTCAAGTGAGTGGCATTAGGAACACTTTGTGGCTGGTGGGCATCCTGGCCACCAATGAAAGGGACTCTTATCGTGACCAGCACTTCTTCTCTCTTCAAATCTCAGCACTTTCCCACCAGGGCTAGTCTGACTATTCATTATCAGAAGGTTGCCCATTTTGCTTCTAAACACTAATGTACCTTATGACCACACATTATTTTGAAGGGCTGTCATTGGGCAACAAGAAATCAGACTTTAGTCAGGACACATCTTTGACTACAGGTGTGCAAATAAATATTTTCATTCATATATATATATATATGTATATATATATATACACACACACACATATAATAGAACAGAAAATATATTTTTCATTCATTTCTACATAGACAGTCATACTTTATTTACAATGAGGTGTGACAAGAAAAAAAATAAAAACTCTGATTAAAAATGTGTACAGGGGAAAGCCGGGACGGCTCAGCGGGTTGAGCGCTCGCTTTGAGGCCATGAGGACCGAGGATCGAATCCCGGCTCCGGCCCAGGCAGGACCCACGTGCTGAACTGGGGAGTTCCCACAGTTCGGTTCTCTAGCTGTCTCTGTCTCTGTCTCTCTCTCTATCTGTCAAAAAGTAAAATAGAAATAACTATGCACTG